>CANUEP010269168.1:0-35202 GCA_947857235.1 Jatropha podagrica
TATTCCCTTTCCATTTTTTGGTTCGCAAAACATAAATTATTTTTTTTTTTTTTTTTTTTTTTTTTTTTTTTTTTTTTTTTTTTTTTTTTTTTTTTTTTTTTTTTTTTTTTTTTTTTTTTTTGAGGTATGAGAAATTACTAAAAAGACCAAAATAAGGACATATTTGAAATTTTTCTTTTAAACAAAAAAAAAAAAAAAAAGCTATTCCTTATCTATTCCTTTTCCCGTTATATTCCATTCTTATTCCTATTCCCCCACCTCACTTATGCTAGTGAACAATGTATAATACAATGGGGAATTGGCATTCTATTCTCCATTCCATTCAATGTAATGAAAATGGCCTAGAGTTGTTATAAAATGCTTTTCCTAAAGGATCTGTACTAACTAAAGTCTATGAAAATCTGGGGGCAGTGAATAGGCTGTGTTATTCAATAAACAAAAAAGAAAAGAAAAGAAAAGAAAAGAAAAAAAAAAAAAAGCTTTTTATGTTATTTCAAGTTGTGTGATGAAATTCAACTCAACACGTGACGCCTATGGATAATTGGGTGTGATCCAAGAACACTTAAGTGTGAAGCCTAAAAATTACCCCTTTATTCTACCACTCCTCATTACTGCTCACAGCCCTCAATTCCTCCATAAACAGCCCCATAACCCTGCTTTTGTGTTCTCTTTTGCTTCTTTAACCTATTTCCATACAAACCCTAATTGTTTCTCCTACATACTTGCCCCCTCTAGCCCTTTAATAAGCCCCAAAAAAACCTGTTTTAACCATCCTCACTAAGCTATCTGATGGCCCCAACAAACCAAATTTCAAAAGAAAGATATTGAGTTAAGAATAAGAGAAAGGATACTTGCAGCCAGTGAGGCACCTCCAGTTATTTCATTCACTCTAGCAAGCAAGAACGGGGTTTCCACATTGCCTGTTATCTTCTTTTCCCTGAAGATCCAGTCCAATTGCAAATTAAAGCCATATTTATTACAAAGACAATATTGTTAGACAATGAACATAGCACGTAGATATTTAATGAGCCAAATACACTTTCAACCTGGCTTCTGTTATGGCAATTTGTATGGCAGACTCAATCAGTTTTCCAGAAGCTGAATGTTCTTTTGGGATGGGAACAGCAATCAGAATCCCAGTCCCTAGCCTAAGTTTCGTATTAATATCTGCAGTTAACAAAATAAAAACAAATAAACTAATTTGATTCTGACTAGGGAAATTTGGCCCCTTGAACTTTGACACTGGTCAATTGAGCTCTCTTACTTGATTAAACCCCGAAGCTCTCATATTTAGTCAACTGAGTCCCTGGCCAGATGACACTAGGCAATTAGTAGTATTGAAATAGAGGTTCTTAACAGGGGAGAAAAAGATAGGACCCACTTGTAGCTGTTAGCTTAATGAAGACACAGATGTTATTATTAAGAAACCAATAGCAGAAATTTTATAGTTTTATTTTCTCATTCCCATGTAAGCTTATCTCAGCCATGAAAACATGATTGTTTAAAGAAGACCTAATATCCACCACTATCATGTGCTGTCATGTATCTGGCTGGGTACTCCGTTGACTCAAAAATAAGAGTTCAAGAGTTTAATTGATTCAAACTAAAGTAAAAGAACTCAATTGACTAAAATGCCAAAATTCAAGAGCAAAATAGGATCCCTCCCACCCCAAAACTAGAAAAGGAGGAGATAAAGGTTAAATAAACAGACTTCTTCAATTACCTATCAGCCGAGCACAGTCCTCTGGGGTGTCCACTCTACAAGGAGCCTAGATTACAACCATAAATCAAACAGCAATATTTATTGGAAGAAATTTAATTTTGTTTTGACATATAACTCACACAAATTAATAGATGTGAATGCAAAACCAAGATTCTAGTTTAAATTTAACATGGCTTTACACTTCTTTTGCATGCAGCACAAGTTTTTAAGGTGTACTTTTCATGCTTGGATTCGTTTAGTAAATAATAACTATAATAAAACTTCTGTTATCACTGAGACTGAGACCATGTCAACATACTTCTTTACAGGCAAAGTCCAAGTCCTAACTGTAACTGAAGTCCATCTTCACAGAAAAAAAGCTTAGATCATTAGTACCTTACAGCCGCTTGTTTCAGTGAAAAAAGCAGGGAACTCATTGGTCTTATAAGCAGCAACACAAACACCTTGAGTTTCCTGTGATGAAACAGGTATGAGATTTATCATCAAAGGCTCAATAGCTCACAACAATATTTAGAGACATAAATGTTATATGTACCAAATATTCAAGGGTCCTGGGAATATCTAATATAGATTTTACTCCAGCAGAGATAACAGCAACTGGAGTCCTGCCAAGCTCAGTAAGATCAGATGATATATCCATTGCTGCCAATACATGGAAAAAACAAAGTCCAATTTCAACAATCAGCAAATGTTGAATAATAATTATGTTTCCATAATTTAACGCTAATTTCAAAAGAAAACAATTCAAAAGATCATCAGTAGGTTACTAATAAATTTGTGTCTTTAACATCATACTGAAAATAATTGCAGCCTCATACCTTTATTATGTTATGTAATGAACAACTTGCTGCTTTTTATCAGTGATAATATTATATATACCAAGCCTGGGTCCTATGTTACCATTCTAGGAATAACATTTTGACTGTTTTACCCTTAAAACTAAATTGTTTTTATTTCTATCACAACAATTCTTTCTATCTCCCTTTTCCCCATCATCTAGGCTGACACCCATATATTTTTCATCCATCAGCAAACCAAACTTTTTTTTTTAACTGAGCATCAATAGTTCGTTCGTGCATTTTTCATCTTCTGTATCACCCTAATAAATTGTTATGCCTTTTCCTACTATTTACTACCTTGCTAAACCTACAAACCCTCAGCATCCAACTACCTCTTCTATCATCGATAAAAACATTCTTTTTTTTTTTTTGAAAGGTTCATGGATAAAACATTTAAACACCATAAATATTATCAATTCTCAACAATTTACACCCCAGGAAAAACATAGAAAATTTATTATTGGTCCAATATTTAAGGGTGGACAAGCTTGCATGTTACAAGCCAAGACAACTTTTTCATCAGCTTTATATCTTGCAATAAAAAATCACCAAACATCAAATGAACTTATATTAAATTTGAAAATAGATAACAAGAATTTAACAAATTCGAATAAAATTAAGATAGAATTTAAATGAAATCTTGGTTCAAAATCAATTCTAATTAAATTAAAATAAAAATAAAAATAACCTAAACAAGCTCTTAACATATAGATAAAAAATAGTCAAGATAACTTATTAAAAAATATATTTTTTTAGGTAGATTGAAAAATTAAAAAAAAAAAAAAAAAAGAAGTAGATGTCAAGGTTTCAACTTCTATTTGCATTATTAATATACAATGGACTTCTATTCTAGAAAATATAAGAACTTCTAGATTTGACAACTAATTTTTTTAAAAAAATAAATGTTCTTATATTTTAAAAGTTCTTCATTTTTTTTATTTTCATATCTTGGCATTTACCCAAACTTCAGCCTACAACTATAAAATTCTCAATAGCTAATAGTAATATTTAGCGATCATTTATCTCCTTATCCCATCTCAATCTTTGTATACATAAAATTACCTCATCACTTGCCAAGAATAAAAAAGAACAAAAAAAAAAAAAGCACTTGCAACCTTGCAATTCTTGATATGTTTAACTTGTTTATGATTAGAATGGTAAAATATATTCTAAATCTTGCAAGAACAATCCTGCAGCATTGCATAGCAATTTTGCTTGTATGATTGCTAATTCTGTTATAAATTAGATTTCATCTCCTACTCATTAAACCAAATCAAAAACTATTTTAAAGCCTAATTGTAACAAACTCAACAGCACTGCACCAACTTTATTGTAGTACACATTGGAGATTCAAGAAATTTTAAATACAAATGAACATCCACACATATATAAACACAGAGACAGACAGATATGCTATTTGTTTTGCTAGTTTTTTATATATACATAATGAATAACTCTTCTTCCTATACCCCATCCCAAATCATTAAAATAGATCATGGATCAATCACAGACATAATAAACACATTTCTGTGGTATAACAGAGATGGAACAGAAACATACTGTGCTCGCCATGTCTATGTACTCCTCCAGTTCCTCCAGTAACAAACACAGAAATACCAACCTGCATGAGTTTTAAGAAAGAAATCTTTGTGAAATCTATGTATAGGAGATACTAGAAAAGGAATAATATAATAAAGGGTGTAAATTTTTTATGACGGAGAACCATTGAAGCAAGATACATGGTTGCAGAAACAGTAGTTGCACCATTCCCTCTGGTGGCCACCTAGAAAAAGCATAACCAAGAATGTAAAGTTAGCAGCAAAAGCTAACAGGAATATTAAAATGACAGCAATGTTTAAAGGAATTTCACTGGTCACAGATTTATTGATATACAATAATGGTTATCATTTCAAAAAAATTAAATAAATAAATAAAAACGATGATAAATCTAGGTATGAAATTATTAGTGAATCATCCATGTTAAGTTTTAGAAGCCACAAGTTTAGAAATGACTAATCACGTTTAGACACATCATGAGTACTATCAAACTGCTCCTAAAATGACTTCAGAACTATTGATCACAATAGCTAATTTTAGGTCAATTTTGTCATGGTCCTCTCTCTTAGAAGTTTAGTCACAAAAATTTCAGGAACTTCATAAATTTTCAATGAACAGGTCTAATTTCATTCTTACTTGCTCTACTGGTTCGAAGTTTTCAACCATATGCCATCACATCAAATCAATGAAATGCTATTATGCATTTCTTTCAGTTTTTGGAAAGAAATGAGAACAAAGCTACTTACAACATGCACAATGTCCCTCCTAGAAGTCTTTCGTGCTTTACTTCCCAGAGTAGCAAGTCTCTCTAACTCTTCTATGCTTAAACCTAAATAAATAGCATAGGAACATTGAACATTTACATAAAAAAATGTAGAATATACCAAAAAAAATTCCATTTGTTGTACCGGCAGGAGAAGTACCAATTTATTCAATTTGTCTTCATTATTCATGCAATTTTCATTCTTTCTTTTTTTCTAGGTTGGGGCAGGACACAGAAAATATACATAATAAGAGGAATTGAGATCAATCTAATTGCAATTGTAAAACATAAGAGTTTTAGATTCAAACCTACGCATGGTATGCCATCTAAAATTGCAATGGTAGCAGGAATTGCTCCATTCTTTCTAACAATTGCCTCCACCTCTCTTGCTGTCTCCAAATTTTGAGGATATGGCATCCCTGAACATAAGTAACAAAATGTAAAATATCCAAACTTAAACTGCAACTTATAAAGTTAGCCTAATCTATACAAATTACCAAAGCTTTCATTAACAACCATACTCTACATAGAGAATTTAAGCCCTAAAATTCCAAAATAGGCTTCAGAGTTCCTTTATATTCCAATTGCAAAACAGAGCCAAAACAAAATGAAAGCTTGAGAACAGACTACTGAAATTGAGTTACCATGGGATATAATAGTGGATTCTAAAGCAACAACAGCTTGACCACATGACAAAGCTTGAGAAACCTCCGGAGATAACTTCACCAATCGTCCAATCTACAATACCAAAAATCAGATTAATTAGAATCATCATTCTTAAAACCTTAACTATATAGAGAGAAAGGGAAGGCAGATTTGCCTTAGAGTTTGAGTCTGTAGGGTTCAGATGTCCGTGAAGCTGGGATAATCTTGACATAGCTGAAGACGTCGTCATTTTGGAACTCTACTTTCAACAACACAGACACTCGAAACTCTCTTCTGTAGCGGTTTCAGTTTGAATATGTAAGATTAATTCAGTACATGAAAAATTTAGTTCGCTTGATTGGGTGGTTTGATTCGTTTACTGTATTATAAACCCTGTGAATGGCCTGATTGGGTGGTTTGATTCGTTTGAAGCAATCATCAAATTAATATTTTTTTTATAATAAATAGAATTAAAGATGTGAAATTTATTTACAAACGAAGTCAAGATAGAATTTATTTATAAATAAATTTTTAGTGTTTAGAAAGAATTGAAATTAAAAATTTATTTTATTTTATTTTTTAAATAAATATAATAAATTTAGAAGGATAAGAGGTGGATTAGTTTTGATATAATTTTTGGTATTATTTTAATTTATAGAATTCGTTTAAAATTTTGTCTTTTCTACTAGAATTTGATTGAATTATATTTTAATTTTATAGAATTGAATTCATATAATTTAAAATTTTTTTTTTATATCAAATACAAAAATTTAGATTTATCGAATAATTTCATAATTTTTTATGAAATTCATTTAATCGAATAAAGAGTTAAATATAAATTAATGGTTTGAGAAAAAATTAAAACCAAATTATATTGTCAAAAAATTACAAATTAAATCAAATCTTTAGCGGTATTAATTTGTTTTAACAGTTTAAAAGAAATAAACTTCCTTATTGATCTAGTTAATTAGAAAAAAAAGGAATAATATAAAAATAGGTTATAATAAATGATTATATAAAACGGCTTTTTTTATATAAAATTGAAAAAAAATCTGTATCGATAAAGACCGTAACTTTCTTGACATTTGCCCATTTAAGTTTATTACAAATTACATAATTCACAATATTTCTTTTCTTTTTTTTTTTTAACATATTTCTTAGTTTTACCTTCTTTTTTCCTTATTTCTTTTTTGTTTTGTTATAACTCTTTTTTCTTTTTACATAATAATATATTATATAAAATATATAACTCTTTAACATGAAGACTAAAAATAAAAAATTCTTTTCTTATCCCTAAAGTCTAGAAACGGCTATAAGATTACTTAATATTACTCAAGAGTATATATTTAAATTTCAAATTTCTTTGATATAAAATCTTCCTTTCCAATATTATTAATTTTTCTGATATAACATAATATGCAAGAATGATTCACACTTATTAAAAAAATAGGCGATTAAGATATCAGTCTTTTTATTTTTTTTTTCCCATTCAAAATTAAAAAAAAAAAAAAAGCTTTTTTAGGGAAAAAAAGAGTTTTTCTCTTAAATTAATCTTAAAAGTATTTTTCACATTATTTTTTATATCTAAAAAATCAAAATTCATAATAATTAGTTTTACAAATAATTTTTTATTAGTGCAAATGGAATCTAATTAACTAGAAATAATATACTGAAAATCACAAAAAATACTTTTTAAATGGTTAGTTATCAAGGCATATTAAAATATATAAATATTTTTTTGTAATATTAAGAATATAAATTATAAAATAGGGGTATATTTTGGGTATTAGAATGTATCAATGGAATATCTAGATATATTAAAAATTTATAAATAAACTACAATAAAAATTACATATAATTTAAAAGTCCTAATCTTACTTAAACAGAATTATAAAAATTTAATTATAAATTTATATGTCCTTGCTTTTGATCATTAAAATTAATAACTAAAGTATTTAAATTGTTTTGAAAAAATTAATAATTAAGAAATAAAGCATTAATACAAACACTTGGACAAACAAGAAATTTATTGTTTATAAAAATAATTCAATGATATTTAGAGGTAATAATAAAATATTATTCAAATTTATTTTTCTTTTGTATAAGAAAAACATAATTTGAAAAATTAAATAGACAAAAATAGTTTCGGAGTATATAAAAATATTTAATAAAAATTAAAAAATATTTTTACTTTTAAGTTAAATTAGTTTTTTAGAACATGCATTGTATGTAGATACTCATTATTTGTATTCGTTATATAATTTTTCTTTTTCTTTATTTATTTCAAAGGTTTAATATATGTATGATAAGTACTAAAAAAATAAATAGATAGATAGACTCGATATCTTCTATTTAAATATCTACTATAACTTTACACATTTATTTATGTTAAAAATAATTATATGAATTATCAAGTACAAATTTTAGTTATAATTGCTTTCTTTACCCCGGTCAATCTCCTTCTACCTTTTGAAGAGTTGTATTAATATGTGATTCATCCTTTTTCAATAAATTGTTTCACTATAACGTTGAAATATCATTATTAGTTTGAACATTGTTATCTTTTTAAGTTTATTGATGAAAATTTTAAACAAATTTTATTACCTATTTGGTAGCAAGACCTCTCTGTAAACGACGTTCTTTGTGCCTGTTGCATTCTTCCTTTTTTTCTTATTTGACTTTACAATGACTTTTGTTGTAGACATCGACATCCCTCTTAATGGTGCCACATAGAGTTGTCCGTATGAGAAAACATCTTGTGGTAAATAGACACCCACGTTCGATATTGTTCGCCCTTGAGCTCTGTTTATTGTCATTGTGAAGCAGAGACTGACTGAAAATTGCTTTCTCTTAAAATGGAATGGGTATCCTTCATTTTTTGCAAGAGAGAGAGGTATTCTAGGTAAGAATACTTGCTTCTCTGAGTGCTCTCCAACTATTATTTCAACATGGATTATATTAGCTCCAAAATTTCTGCACGCCATTCTGGTTCCATTACACAAGCCATTTGAGGCATCTAAATTTCTCAAAAGTATTATCGGACAATTAATTTTCAATTCTAGCATATGTGGCGGCAATCCATTTGGCAATAGAATGTTGAGAAATTGCTCTTGGTAGTAATTACTTGTGTCATCTATTGCATCATCGAAACTATTGTAGATCTTACTCTGGCCAGGGAACAACTCTATCATCTTTTGATTCAAGCCATCGACATATTCATTTTTTGTCGCTAGTATTGCACGGCTTGTCATATACTGGCTAGAGTTTGCATTCTCTTCGAGCGTTGGGAATACTTCATCAATTAATGATCTCTCGCTGGCTTCATCATTATCATGTTTTACTACCATCACTTCTAGTATTGTTATGTTTCCCTCATTGTTTGTCTGCTCTTCTCCATCACCAACACGAAGCAAGAATTCTCCAAAGTATCTATCTGCCCTTGCTCTTATAATTGTTGTCAACCGTAACACTTCCATTACTCTCCATAGGACTTCAGAAGGCTCGCGCTCACTGTTTCTTGTCTTGTAGCTTTTGGCACCACAGGTAAGACCTGTCTAAAATCTCCCTCGAATACCATTACTTTTCCTCCGAATGGTTTTGAACTTTCCATTATATCCCTCATACTTTTATCTACTATCTCTATTGCTAGTCTCTTTGCCATTGGTGCCTCGTCCCATATAATAAGCTTCGCCATGCGGATTAATTATGCTTTTCTACTCTGTTTCGATATGCCGCACAAGCTGGATTCTATTGGGCTCAACGGTATACTGAATCGCGAGTGTATAGTCCTACCTCCTGACATAATTGATGCTATTACTCCAAAGGTTGCTGTCGCGAGTGCTATCATTCCTTTGGATCTTACTTTTGCAAGCAGTCCTCGATATAAGAATGTCTTACCTGTACCCCCTGTTCCATCCATGAAGAATACTCCTTTAGTGTTTAAGTTTACCCTATCTAGTATGGTCCTATATGCATGATGTTGCTCTATTTTCAATTTTTGCACCACATCTATATCCTCTTGTGGTATTTCAACTGGCATTTCATCTGCTATTTCCCTCGTATTTCTACTTGGTTGCTGGGATTAAGGTTGTGGTGTATCTGGCAAATCGTACATCTTGATTTCTTTTCCTATGCTCTGCAAGTGGTATTCTATGCTCTTCAATGTGCAAGAGATTTGTGCATTTATTGAGTTCGAATGCATTCTATTGAAATCTTCGAACATTGCATTGCAGTAATCGTTCCATAATTTCCTGATATCTGTCAGCTTGCAGTATACTAATATTGAATCAAAGAGTCTCCTTAGTTCTCTTGGCATCTAGTATGCCACTGCTTCGCGCATGCAAAATGATGCACTCTCATTTGGTTCAAGTAATCCCCTTTTGAGTGCTGAGCCTTTAAATGATTCACAACGCTTGCCGTCTACCGTTAGTAGGTTTTCAAATGATTGTGGACCCTTTACATGGTTCAGGAGGAATCTCAAGTAGTACCTTTCATCCTCAATCGAATTCGCGCATTCACTCGACCTATTACTTGTCTCTTCTTTCTCTTAGACCATACTCTTCCTTGCTTATTCCACACGTAGTGTTCTTGGAAATCTCTGTAAAGTAGGCCTTTTGCTTCTTGATCGGTTGAGCACTTTATGAAGTATTCAATTAGTGTCATTCTAGATACATGGTCCAATTGCACAACGTGTTTTAGGTCTTGATTCTTCCAGTATGATACAGTCTGTTAGTCTGGAAGGTGAAATTGCAAATTTATAATTGAAGGATTTATTTCATTCAGTTCGAACTCATATATTCTCCACATTGCTTCTTGAGCCGACACCCATCTTGTATCTTGAAAATTTCCAATCTCATCTATTTCTTCATCGCCATTAGACACATGTACCGTGATCCTATCGTGTCCTTTATAGATATACTTGTAAAGATATTTTATGCCTTTTAAGCCAACACATACCTCAACATTTATGTGGCAGTTGTATCTTGTTAAAAGATATGGATTATAAGGAATGACCCATCTATTATCTAATATCTTTCTCCTAACCGTTACCTGCAAGGATGAAATCATTTGAACATGTTTTAATTTTAGTTAATATCTATAGTCATTTAAAAAAAATAGTAACAATATTCAATAGATATTTAATATTTTTATGATGTATAATTATTATTATTATTATTATGTGAATGCTGATTTTATAAATTTAACAAATTAATATTTATTAAATAATATTTCACTAAACTATTTGAGATAATGTTGCATTTTAGTATACATTTAATTTTATATAAGAATTGCATTAGTTTTAACACTTTGTTATTTTTTATAATCTAATATTTAGTCGTTGAACTATATCATGTGAATAAAGAGGTATTTAATTTTTATTTTAAAAATAATAGAAAACTAAATAACAACAATATCGTACTTCGATATACGCTTTTGTTTAATTATTTTTACCAAAATAGTTAATATTTCATGACGTACCTTCGTCCATTATTCGGTCTTCTGTAAATTGGGTATCCATCTTTTCCCTATGTTATTTTTGTAACATCCCAAATTTTTGGATGTTGCGAAAATATAAGGAAAAAAAACAAACAATTTTTATTATGATTTCATTTTCTTATTGATTAAATAATCAATTTGTTTGATTTATAGTTATCTTTGACAGTAATTATTTTCATTTATATAAACGAATATTGAAAATAATCGTCAAGTGAGAAATTTTATAAAATAATTTACTATGGTTTTTCTATTTATTTAGTATTTAAAGCTATTTGATCAATTTTATTAATATATTATTAATGGTTATTACAATTTTAATAATTATTTGCCAAAACAAGGATTTTAATAAACGCTATTATTATCTATCAATTATTACCCAAAATGTATTTATTAAAATGTAAAGTTATAAAGAATGGTATTATTTTATTTAAGTTAAAATAGATGTATGGGAAATAATAAATAAATCCAACTAAGTGAATCAAATGGTTAACCCAAAACCAATTGAAATTCACTAAAAGTATTAAGGATTATTTCGAATCGAACCAGTAACTCGTCAAGGCACTGGACCCGTTCCCATCCTCCTCCGACACAGAGAAGGGCTTGAGCAGCAAGGAACGGAGCTATCTCCTTCGACAGTGCTGCTCTTCGATTTCCGGTGGTCTCTCGCCATTTTTGGTGAGCTTGGATGGCCCAAAATCCTCCCCCTTCTGCCATAGATCGATTCTATTGCATTAAAACATAGAAATTTTTGAAGATTTAAAGATTTAGAGTTTAGGTTTTGATTTGTATAAAATTTGGGTAATTGATAAAAGTATAAATTAGATGATAAAATTAAATTGGGAATTGAGTTCTATGTGAGATTCTGAACGTTTTAATGTGTTGTTGGTGAAAATCTAGCAACTGTGATTTTTTCGGCCATCGTCTGTAGTGGTTCTGGCGGCGGCACTGGCGAAGATCCGGCGAGAGGTTGAGAGGCAGAATGCTCTCCTCCCAATGAGTGTAACCGTGTAATTAGACTTCGCATTTGAAGAGTAGTGCTTATTTTATACATTAATTTAAATAATTTTTGAAATTAAAATAAAAATAACTTTTATTGAGAAGTATGGCTTTATTTGAATGTAGTTGTGAAATTTGATAATTTGAAATTAGTTAAATAGATTTTGTATACAAATCAAAATTAATTATATAATTATGACTTAATGAACTTAAATAATTTAAATAGTAAATGAAGAATGTGGTGTTTAGAAATGAAATTTTTACCTTAGCTTGAATTAGGAATTAAACTTGCTTTCAGTTTAAATATTAAGGACTAGAAAATTTAAATTGTTAAATAAATTGATTTGGATTGAGTACAACTATAAAGTTATTGAATAATTAAATGTGATGGTGTATTGTTATATATGATTTATATATTTGTTTGATTACATAAACTAAATTCTAATCTTGAATGATAATTATAAGTTGTATTGATGTCGTTAAATGGAAGATGGAAAAATATTGTTAATAGCTGCTCATGAATTTGGACTGTGAATTGATGCTTGTTTGTGTATTTGTTTGATAATAGTGAAAGTTCCATTTATAGAGGATATGCTGCCGAAATTTTATTAGTTATAAATGAGCTATTAATGAATTAGGGGTCAACATTTGATTAATGAAATGCAATAAAAAGTAGACTTATAAATAATATTAAATACCATAAGTTTATGTGCAGTTATTATATTAAACACAATGAAGAAATGATTATTTGAATATGTGTATTAAATATGAAAAATGACCTTTAAGATAAATATGTTATGATTAAATATGAGTTATAAAGGTTTAGTATAATTCTAAGCCAAGCAATTACTGTGGTTGTGAAATACTTAAAGAAAGAATGAGATTTGTAAGAAATGTTGTGAAATAAGAAAGAAAATAAGTTTTGGACTCAATACATTTAGTGCGAATCTGTTGTATGATCTAATTTATTTTGTAAGATTGGCATGCTCGGCTTGAATGCCATTTTGATATGATATAAGCTATGACTATATGCTAAGCTTTGAATGTCTTATGTGTGGGTGGACGCGCTCAATATGTATAAGCAGGCTTGAATGCCTTTATGATATGGTTGGCGACCTAAGGCCATTATGTATAAGTTTATGAAATTTTATCTGTTTTATTTTCTTCTAAGTGTATCTGAGTCTTTTAAGAAAAATATGATTTGAGATAAAGAAATTCAGTTAATAAGTTTGTTGTGTGATTCTGGTTTATTATATATTTTATATAATATGAATTGGTGAATATGGTAACAAAGTGATAATTTTGATATATAATCTAGATGTTGGTTTAAAAATTAAATAGTATGTTTAACTGATAACACAGAATAAGGGTAAAGAATAATTTATATGATATTTAAATTGAATAATATGATTGCTAATGTCTTTATTAAAATTATTTCAAAAATTTGTAAGTTAATTCTAAAAATTATCTTTCAAAATCTATGTTTAAATTAATGTATGCAATAAGCATCACTGAGTTTTATACTCAGCATGTGAAGTTTTTCATGCGTAGGTTGAGATTGTGGATGTTCAGTCAAAACTCCAGCATCAGCATCAAAGATGGAGGAGGATATGTCAGTTGACTTGAGCATGAAAGTACTATGAGATTGGCATGTGGTATAAGAGATTTTATTTTAAGGAAATGTATTTAAATTGGATGATATTATAGTTAAAGTAAATCTATTAATTATTGTCGAATTATTTGATAAATTATCAATATTATTTTTAAATATTATGAATTAAGGTTTTACATGAATGCTTTGAGTTTTATATTCCATTATTTGAAAGTGATATGTTTTGATACCGTATAGAATTTTATGAATTCCATGCTTTAACTCCTTTAAGGCATTTGTTTTTAAGTATCACATATTTTTAAATGTTTTACATGAGCTATTTTAATAAATGTTTTATAAACTTTAGATATAAGATTTTTATTATTCCAAAAACTTTTAAATTATTAAGTCTTCTGCAAATACATTAATGTAAAATAACATTTATACCTTTTCATAAATGAAATGTTATTTTATATATGCTCATAATAGAGAGAGAAACAAATTCGAAGTTAAAAATATATCTTTATGCAAATAAGTAAATAATGTAATAAGAAATCCTGTGTCTTTGGCACAGAATGTAACACTCACTGTCTAGTCCTAAAAGATCGGATAGGGAAGTGTTACATTTAGTGGTACCAGAGCTATTGGTTTAAGCAGTTTAGGAAAATAGGAAGATAAGAATTTTATTTGTAAATGAAATGTCTGTAGTGCTGTTACATGCCACTCAAGTCTGCAACTGGAACCTTCCTCTGATGCGATCTGATAAGATTTTCAAAGTTATTGTGATATCTTTGAAATTATAGAGATGAACATTTTTATTCCTTTTAATGCTATTGCTAAATATATATGTCTTTGTTGAATATTTATTTCATAAATGAATTAAGCTTTATAAGCTGTTATTTTAATTTGAATTATTATGATACTATAAGAGATCATTGACTTGTATGAGTATTTTTCGCTAAATTAATGGATTGTATAATAAGATAGTATATTGAGCCAGTGAAGTGAAGCATAAAATAAATCTTACGAATATGTTTCCTATGTTGTGAATAAGTTTGAGAGCAAATAAAATTATAATATGTGATTTGTGATGAATGATTGAACTGGTGAAGTGCTATGAATTGATATAAACTCATTAATGAGTTTTTTGTATGCTAAAAGTTTTATGATGGAAATGGTTAATGATATGACTTGTGATATGTGAATGTATATATGAGTTCAAAATACTAATTGTACAGACTTCTTGAAGTTATGTGAAATTGTCATATGAATAAGACTGTGAAATGAATTTAAAACACTTGAACATTAGAAATGAATAAGATTTTGATATTGCATAAGGGAAAAAATAGTGCTTTTATGTCCTGGCCATATGTAAAAATATGATTTATTCTCTTATTTAATAATTTGTGAAAGCATTTAGGAAATATATGAAATTGCAAAGTCTCCTCTGATGAAAACAAGAGAATAAGTACATGAAAATTTTAAAATTTTACTTCCATTATTGCTAAGAACCATAGTATATGCAAGGCTAAGGTTATATGCAAGGATGGTGCAAAATAAATTAATGATAAATAAGGATATAAAGATGGTGATGTATATATGAGTATGGGAAGAATTATGCAAACACAAAAATATAAAAAAAATAAAGAGTTAAAACGAGGCAAAAAAAGAATTATGTTTTCCTTTAATGTTAGGTGACTCACAATCCTCTATAGTTTGTTTTATGACTTTGCCTTGGTGTGATGAACCGAAAAGGGAAATTATTTTGCCTTGGTGGCTTTCCCTTTTCGGTTAATCACACCAAGGCAAAGTCATAAAACAAACTATAGAGGATTGTGAGTCACCTAACATTAAAGGAGAACATAAATTTTGTGCCACTTCTTTAGAGTCTTTGATTGACTTCAGTATTAAACATATTGGGAATAAAGTTGAAATCCTTTTTAATGACATAGATGAATCGAAAATAAGATAGTATGTCACAAGCTGATATATCCCTATGCTGTGTATTGTTGCCAAGCACTGGACAATAATGAAGTTTATATTGCTCAATTAATGGGTGTCGATGGTACAAAAACTAAATCAACGGTTATTTGCCATACAGATACCTCTAGTTAGAGCCCTAACCACTTAGCCTTGTTGTTTCTCAATATGAAGCCAGGGGAAGGAGCTGTTTGTCACATCATAAGAAGTGATACATTTACTGTGGTCTCCAAGATGATGCGATAGATTTGCTGTGGTCTCAAATATGATTAATATTGTTTTGAGTTTTAAATAAAGTTTCTAAATAATTTATTCTTTTGAGTCGCAATGTTTGTATTTGAGACCAATGTGCCTAATATCACACGTAATGTTAATGTGTTAAGTCTGTCAAGTGCCTTATTACAAATAGAAACTAGAAATACCTTTAAACAATAGCTAATCTAACATAAACTTCTCTGCCTTCATTAGCCAATAATAAAAAAAAAACTTTTTGTAGTAAAATTTTGATTTCAAATTTAAGAAATAAAAAGAAACTACTAAGGATAATTATTATCCTACACACACGTGACATCTTTAAGTTCCCTTTTCCTTTCTTTTTGGCAAGACCAAATACTTAATTTTCCAATTAAATATTAAATAGTTTCAATTTAATACTTACAATTGAATATTGGATAAATATTAAAATCAAACATTAATCCTACAACACCTCTATCTGGTCCTATAAGACTAGAAAGTGATGTCACATTCTGTGTCCAAAATGCAGATTAATTTGCTTATTCATTTAATATGATTTTAAATTAAGAAATCATTTAATTGAAGAAAATAATATAATTCATAATATATTAGAAAATTCAGTAATAACATTTTTTATAACATTAATAACTATTTAAATACCATACAAAGATATCTGTATTTCATATATTAATTCTTTTATAGAACTTTTAATAATAAAAATTATATTATCAAATTGAATTATAAAATAGTCTATCAATTAAAACCCAAAATAAGTTTAGTATTAAATGTAAATTTTCCAACCATTACTTACACACTCAACAAATAAATAAAACTTATACTATATGCCAAATTCTTACTATATACCTAAATGTTTGAAGAACTTCCTCCCCCTCTGATGCTGGATTATCGAATCACCTCAATTTATATTACCTTCAACCTGCGCATGAGAAAACGCATCACGCTGAGTATAAAATTTAGTGGTACTATTTATAGTTTAAATCAAATAATAATTTTAGAAACATAAATTTTAAAGAGATTTCCTTTATTATAAACATTTATATACAAACATTAATAATCATTTTTATCATTGTAATAAATATTTATCTTTAACTAAATATTTAAAACATTTCAAAATTCATTCCTTAAATTATTATAATATAAACCTACTAACTACCAATATCACATATTCCTTTAATTTAATAACATATAACAACTCGAATCATATGACAAAACTTATTATTTTAATTTTTTAAAAAATAAATTCTTACATATGGGGGCTCAGATATACTTAGGAGAAAATAAAACAGATAAGATTTCATAAATATCTGAACAGAATGTGGCATGTGAAAGCACCACCAGAATGTGACCTGTGAAAGCACCACCAGAGTATGGTCTGTGAAAGCACAACCAGAATGTAAGCGAGTCCGTTTATTCAGAATGACATCCAAAGCCTAATATATGATCATAGCTCATCACATAACGGAATGACATCAAAGCCGAGTATGCTCATCTTACAGAATAAATCATATCATACAACACATTCACACTAAATATATTAGAGCCCAAAAACTTATTGTTTTTGTTTATTCAGAATATTTCACATATAATTTCTTTCCTTATTTTGCTTACATATATCATAAAATATCAATCATAGCCACCATTCAAACATTAATTAATATGTGACCAATAATCATCTTTTTCATAAAATAGAATTTCAATCAATTCATAAAATCATTTAAAAATCATACCATATTAATTAATATATCATTTCTTTGAAAATCCATAAAATAATATTACAATAACTTCAATAATTCCTTTTTAAGAAAAATAACCACATCGCAAATATATATATATATATATATATATATATATATATATATATATATATATATATGGAAACAATATAACAAACTTTAATTAAATTAAAAAGTTAGTATTGCACTAACCTTTCTTTCTTATTTATTGTCTCTAATCCACTTCTATGGTTTATCCCAACCGATAAACAATTAACATATTGTACTTTAATTATCTGTTCCCACTTCTAGGTTGTTATATAAATTCTTACTTTAATTTTTATTTATATTCTATTATCATTAATGTCATCAGTCCTTCCTTTAAGCAACTAATTAACTATATCTTTCATAATTTTTATTTATCATTTGAAATTCATATTTCTCTATATATAATTATGTGTACTTTAATTTCATTTAATTTTCTTTAATAGCTAAAGAATTCACTTGGTTTATTTAACTACATTTATTTAAAACATTTAGCTACTTTATTTTCTTTAAGAAAAACTATGTTTAAAGAACCATTTAACTAACTTGATTTAATCCAATAATTTTCATTTTATTTCTCAAATAAATTTGGTAACTTCAATTTAAATCTCATTAAAACAATTGCTTAATTAATCTATTCTTTTATCAACTTGATTCTTAATCTAATAACACCATTTGGTATTTTATAGTAAATCAATTTCTCTACTGGTTACATTATAATTTCTCTACTGGTATTCTTTTATCAGTTCTGCTTAAATTTCAAATACACTGCAATAGCACACGGCCCAGCACTTCTCAATAATTCTTCATCCCCCATTTATGATATTTCACAATTTACCAAAATCAACATTTATTTCAATTCTTTTATTAACTTATAAATATTAACTGTCTTAATTTCGAATTCATGTAGTTACCTATTCTCATTACTTTTAAACTTGTTAATTCTCATAATTTGCCAATGTTTCACATATAATTGATTGTATTATCAATTCCATATAATTGATTTAATCCTTCTTAAACCAAATTGCTTTAATCAGATTTACTCAATTGATTATCAACTAGAAATTTACACTAAAATTGCTGAATTAGCTATAAAATTTACCGAATTGCTATTTTGATTTCAGATTCGGGTTCAGCATGAGAAGCTGGTATTAATGTCTCCTAGACATCTCGCCGGACCACCACTGGCCGGTCACCGAACAACCGTCAGCACCACCGTGTGCGATGGCTGGACAAATAACACTGCCAAGAATTCAGCAAGGATACCACCATCAGACTCCAAATTCACCAAGGACTCCATTTCTGTGATCAATCAAGTGAAATCAAGCCTCTATCACTTCGGATCGAGCTCGACGGAGCTTAAAGCCGCTATTCATGGCGGTTTCGCCATTTTCAACCAAAAATTGCCTTTGATAATGGGGAAGTGTTCGTCTGGTCACCAGGAGTTGATCGTGCCTGTTCTCAGCGCAAGGAGCAACCGAAACATTGAGAATTCACCGAAGAAGGGAATCGTTCCCTGTGAAAACATCTCAGCCTCGATCTGCTCTATAGAGGCTTTATTCTGCGCGGAGGAAATCGAAAAAGAGCTCAGCAGCTCAGGGAGAGTCAACCGCCGCCTCAGCCTCGCTCCATGGTGGTCAAAAACGGGGAAGGAGGGTGGTGGTAGCGCTGTTGTCTAGTGAGAGTAATGAAAGAGGGAGAGAGGGAGGAGAGAGAAACGTTCTCTCTTTCTTCTATTTTTTTATCCTGTATTATTATCATTATTATTATTATTATTATCATCTTTTGTCTTCTACTTTATATATTTCAAATATATGATAAACAACAACAATCTTCCTACACCATTATTTTATTAAATAATTGTCATAACTTTAAAATATATCACTAATACAAAATTTTAAGTCCTTGTTTTAGTAAAATGAATATTAAATAAATTTTTCTACCCATTGAATTTTATATTTGCAAATTATTTCCTAAATGCATCTCAATTTATATTCTAACAACTAGAGGCCAAATAATTATTTATCAACACAAATTAGACAACTAAATCACAATTTCTTTAGTTTCCTTCAATTTATTTAATATATTTATATCAAATACAGATTGTCATAAACCCAAATAATCATTCTAGTTCCCTTACAGTATTTTTCCTGGGATCGGGATGTTACAAATAGTGGTTTTGTTTGTATCCTTTATTTGACATTTTTCTAGCAATCTTAAGGATAATTATGGCTGCTGCTGCTGGTTCTTCTATTGCTCTTACTTCTTCTGCTGCTGCTTCTCTTGTCATTCCTGGTTCATATGCTGTTACTCCTAAAGCTACCCATGGAAGTGTTGCTGCACTTGCTACCTTCCACCTTCTGTCACCTTTTCAAAGCCCTTCCCAGACATCTCTAAAATTGAAGTCTTCAATAGAGATAACTGTAAAAGGTGGCAAGAATGGGTCTTTTCTGTATTGGACATCCATCGAGTAGCGTTTGCACTTACATAGTCCAAACCTTCTAATGTCACCTCCAAGCAGTTTGAACTATGAATTCATGCCAATTAGTACTCTCTCTAACGAGCTTTTTGACGTCTATTGTGCCTATAAAGATGCTAAGGAAATTTGGGAGTCAATGGTGACAAAATACACTACTGAAGACGTCAAAAAGCAGAAATTCATCATTGGCAAGTATTACAAGTGGGAGATGGTTGAGGACAAAAACATCAAATCTCAAATTAACAAGTACCATAAACTGCTGGAAGACCTTAAATTAGAAAACATCAACTTGCAAGAGGAGTTTGTCGCTGGTTTGCTAATTGAAAAGCTTCCCCATTCCTGGAGTGACTACAAGCAACAACTAAAGCATAAACACAAACAGCTTTCACTGGCCAACATTATCACCCATATCATAATCGAGGACACTAATAGGAAGGAATTCAAAGTTGCCAAAGGGAAGGAAATTTTCATCGCTGCTAATCTAGTGCAAGGTAAGTCTCACAAGACAAAAAAAAGGTATGAGAACAAACTTGACTTCAAACCTAAGTCTAATAACTTCAAAAGGAAAGGTGATTGCTTTGTGTGTGGAAAACAAGGCCACTATGTATCCTAATGCAGAAAGCGAATGGGGAGAAACAACAATCCTACAAAACCAAAAGCAAATTAGGTTGAAGCAAATGAAATAATTGTTGTGGTCATTTCTCAAGTTAACATTGTTGCGAACGTTAAAGAGTGGGTGATAGACTCTGGTGCTACTAGGCACATTTGTGCAAATAAAAATGCATTTGTGTCCTATATGAAATTGAGGAAGGAGAAGAAACAATTTATCTCGGTGACTCACAAACTACTCAAGTTCTTGGGAAATGCAAGGTCTTGCTCAAATTCACATTTGGCAAAACTTTGGCCTTAAATGAGGTGCTGCATGTTTCCAGTATCAAGACTAATCTTGTTTCAATTAGTCTTCTGAGAAAATGTGGTGTGAAAGTTTCCTTTGAATCTGATAAGGTGGTATTAACCAAGAATAACACTTTTATAGGAAAAGTGTATTGTAATAATGAGTTATTTATACTTAATATTTTGAAGTTAATGAAATTGCTACTTCTTCTGCTTATTGATTGATTCTATTGATTTATAGCATGCTAGGCTAGGACATTTGAATTTTTCTTATATCAAATTAATGCAAAAAATAAGTTTAATTTCTAACTCTAGTACTTCATGTTTAAATAAGTGTGAAATTTGTGTAGAATCCAAGAAAACCAAAAAATCGTGTACTTCCATTTTTAAAGAATCAAAATTATTAAGTCTAATTCAAACTGATTTAGGATATTTAAAACAAACTATGACTAGGGGTGGAAAAAGATACTATGTCACCTTTATAGATGATTTTTCAAGATATGCTAAAGTCTATTTGCTTAGAAATAAAGATGAAGCATTTGATGTGTTTCTTAAATATAAAGCTGAAGTTGAAAATTAACTTAATAGGAAAATTAAAAGAGTTAGATCTGATAGAGGTGGTGAATTTGTTCTTCTTAATGATATTTGTGAAAAAGAAGGAATAATTCATGAGATTACTCCTCCTTACTCACCTCAATCAAATGGTGTAGCTGAAAGAAAAATAGAACTCTAAAGGAAATGATGAATTGCATGCTTGTTAGTTCTAATTCATAAAAAAATATTTGGGGAGAAGCTATATTATCTGCATGTCACTTACAAAATAGGATATCTATAAGAAACCTAACAAGACACCTTATGAATTATGAAAAGGATATCCTCCTAACATAAAATATTTAAAAGTGTGGGGGTGTTTAGCTAAAGTAATGTTGCTTGAACCTAAGAAAAGAAAAATAGGTTCTAAAACCTCCGATTGTATGTTTATTGGGTATGCTTATGATAGTGTAGCTTATGGATTTCTTATTTTGAAAAGTGATGTCCTTGATAGCAATACTATACTTGATATGAAAAATGCAGAATTCTTTGAGCATATTTTTCCTTTAAAAGTTGATTATATTTCTCATACACCTACTATCCAAAACACTCATGAATATGAGGATGCGATTTTAAGAAGAAGTAAGAGGCCAAGGAAAGATAATTCTTTCAGAAAAGATTTTTATACTTATCTTATAGACAATGACCTTTTAAGCTATTTAGAAGCAATTACTTCCTCTGATGCTCCTTTTTGGAAAGAAGCTATTAAAGAAGAGCTTGATTCCATTTTGCAAAATAAAACTTGAAAATTCGTTGATTTACCTCCAGGAGCAAAACCAATTAGCTGTAAATGGATTTTTAAAAGGAAGTTTAATCCTGATAGTTCTATAGAAAAATTTAAAGCCAGACTTGGGTTTTTCTCAAAAAAAAAATATAGATTATTTTGACACTTCTGCTCTTGTTACTAGAATTTCATCAATTCAAATTTTAATAGCTCTAGCCTCAATTTACAAACTTTTCATCCATCAAATAGATGTGAAAACAGCCTTTCTAAATGGCGATTTAGAAGAAGAAATTTATATGGAACAACTTTAGGGTTGTAAGATTTTTGAAAAAGAAAATAAAGTTTGTAAACTTCTAAAATCCTTATATGGCTTAAAGCAAGCTCCTAAATAGTGGCATGAGAAATTTGATAAAGTTTTAATTGAAAATTGTTTCACTTAACTTGAAGTGGATAAATATGTGTGTACAAAATTAGTTGGAAATGGTTGTGTGATTATATGCTTAAATGTACATGATATGCTTATTTTTAGTACTAGTCTTAAATTAGTATACAAAACAAAAGGTTTTCTTGCTTCGAAATTTGATATGAAAGATATGGGGGAAGTAGATCTAATTTTGGGAGTTAAAATCATAAGGAAAGGTGATAGTATTTTGCTGTCATAAGAGCATTATGTTAAGAAACTTCTCAAGAAGTTTGGACATTATGATGTTACACCAATAAGCAATCCTTATGATGCAAACTCTCAATTAAAGAAAAACAGAGGTGAACTTGTTGCTCAATCTAATTATGTGCAGATTATTGGAAATTTGATGCACTTAATGAACTTTTCTCAACTTGACATAGCATATGCTGTATATAGATTGAGTAGATATACATACAATCCAAATAATGATCATTGGACTGCATTAATCAGGATAATGAAGTACTTGAGAGGTACCATGAATCATGGTATTCTATATAGTGGATTTCACGCTGTGTTACATGGAACAGTGATGCTAACTGGATCTCTGATTCAGATGAAACAAAATCCACTAGTAGCTATATTCAGCCTAGGTGGTGGCGCAGTTTCTTAGAAATCAGCCAAACAAACAATTATTGCCAAATCCACCATAGAGTCAGAATTTATTACTCTGTAGTTGGCTGGCAATGAAGCTGAGTGGTTGAAAAACTTCTTGGCAAATATTTCATTGGGAATAAAACCAACACCTTCTGTGTCTATGCATTGTGATTGTCAAGCGGCAATAGTAATTGCAAAGAATAAAACCTTCAATGGTAAGAATAGACATATTTGTCTTAAACATGATGTGGTTAAGCAGCTGCAAAAAGATGAAATTATATAAATTGATTATGTAAATTCAGAAGTGAATTTGGTCGATCCTTTGACAGAACCATTGGGAGGGAAATTGATAAATGAAACATCGAGGGGAATGAGACTCAGCCAATTTGAGAAATCAACGGTGATGGAAACCCGACCTATGTGATTGGCGATCCCATGAATTAGGTTCATATGGATAATAACAAGTCATTAGTTGATTTATTGAGCACTATCAAATTATGTCCCTCTTATGGCATAAATAGTGCAAAACTGAAAAAAAGGAGTGAGGGTGAGTAAAACTCTTTATCTTATTCCATGATCTTTTTTAAGCGTGTACTATATGTAGTATACACTGATGGAATGACCTATATGAGTGTAGAGTGTAGCCACTCCTATGAGATTGATGGAAAAATCTCTAGAGCACTCATGAATAACTAGGCTTGCACATGGCTTATTGGTGCCCAACTGCGTTGAATAGTAGAATGTCAGGAGGTATAATGTAATTAATGAGTATCCCTTGGTCTATAAAAGGAATAGTTGGTTCATATAAACCTAAAGTTTCACCAAATATTCAGTAGATCATGTCTCATTTTTCTAGTTCTAGTTCATAGTATGTTTTACACCAGAATCAATGCATTATACTCGAATGTGAGAAAAAGAACCCAGTAATAATCCTTTAGTCATTTTTTTTTTCTTTTTGAAATATGTGGGGGATTGTTGTAATGTATTTCAAAGGAAAACTTTATCCCACATCGGATAGTTAAAGACTTTTGTGTTACTTTATAATTAAACTCTCCTTATTGGGCTAGTAAAGAGCTAAGTAGAGGTATGGGTTCACGGGCACCAGAATAAGGCCATAAGCCTGAGTTAAGTGGATTCCCTTCCCCCCCCCCCCTATGCATGATATAAATATGAGACCTAGTCCTTTTTACCTCTTGATTTAATTTTTTATAAAAATTAAATTACGTTTAGAGCTTATAATTTTAACATTACTTGAGTTTCCTAATTTCTCTCAAACCATCCCGTTATTTTCTTATACAGTAGTTTTGACATTTGCTATAAATACCTCATATGACTACCTTTGGAAATATGCTTGCTTACCGGCTTCTCTCTGTTCCTCGCTCTCGCTCTCTCTCTCTCTCTCTCTCTCTCTCTCTCTCTCTCTCTCTCTATTATTGGGTTCTCTCTCTACTGTTCCAGCTTCCTATTTTGAACTATAGTTAAAACAGAAGAGCTTGTTGAATCCTGGGGGATACATCCGATGTGGGTGAATAATCCTTAAGGATAGTGTTCACACGTCTCAAGCTACATAAACAGTGGTTTCGTTTGTATCATTTATTTGAAAATTTTCTAAAACACATAAATGATTACTTGGATTTTAGTTGCATCTATTATCAGCAAAATTTGCCAACACTAATTCGCATGCACACTCAGGTTGTATTACGCTCCAAAATAAAAACATAAGAGAAGGATATGGCAACTCATATACATGTACCAAAGTTTGTAAAATTGATAAGGTAATGCAATTCTTTATAACATTATTCCTTTTTTTTTTAAAATAACATTAAAATAGAAGAGAATTATTATTTTGTTAAAATTATTCAAAAAAAAAATTAATTAGGACTTGTTGATTCTTTTTTGGAAAAGAGCAACGATCCGCTAGCTAACAACTTGAATTGTGGAAATACAAGCGTGCCAGGTGTGTGAAGTATACCAACTAAAAATAAAATGCGCTCAATCTGACTTCTAGGCTGTAGGTTTGGATCCACGGTATCTGCTTCACCGATTGTGCAGTTAAAATAAAATTGGTAAAAGAAATCGTAAAAGAGAGATTGATCGCTTGAAAAGTGAGTGAAATTTTGATTGCTTCAATTGTAAATTGATTGCTTGTATTGAAAATAGCTTGTAATTATAGGAAATGTAAATAGACAATACTTAGGAAAAATAAAGACAATGCTTTGAAATTAAATTGCTTGACTCGTTGGAGAGTTTGGTTGAATTTGTTGGAGAATTTGGTTGAAATTTTTTATTGTGTTTTTGTTGGGCCTCCTACCTTGTTCCCTTGTTCCATTTATAGGCTTCACTGGCGGTTACCAAAAAGGGTCCACTGGGGCACGTTCCCATTTGCTCCTTTAGTGACCCACCTTTCTGTATGTTAACAACAGCCTAGGGAGTGCTTACTCAACTGCATCACGTCTTCTATGTCTCTCTTTCAATTAATTAATTAATTAATCAATTAATTACCCAAAATAATATTAATTAGGCCCCAATTATATACAATACAAGCCCAAATCCATAATACAATCGAGCCTCTATAAATTAATAATATCGAGACCGTGAAATTTTATTAATTTAGCAAGGCATTAATTAATCGCGTAAATTAATAATTATTAATTTATAGAGTATATAACTTATATCTCTACAATGTGAATATTGACCTAGATATATATGAACACTAATTTATATATATATATATTAATTATTAATCATGCATATTAATTAAATTCATGTATTTTCATTGATAAATTTTCAGTATTCCATATATATCTCAATAGAATGTATAAATCAAGTCAACTATTAATGTAGTTACATGTACTAACATTAACTAAGTTACATGTACAGTATAAATCTACTCAACTATTAATATAGTTACATGTACTAACATTAACTAAGTTACTATATAAAGAGAGGTACACTATACAACTCTATAAATCAAAAGAAAAAAAATGGCTTCTCATCTTAAAGGAATGAAAAAATCAACCATGATAAATAGTATGTGTAGAGAATTATGTGAGTACAGATAACAAGATCCAGCATGCACTCAAAAGCAATTGCAACAGTGAGTGTCAGAGAAGTTTAATTTGCAAGTGAGTCAAGCTATAATATCAAATACGATCAAGAGATCAGCAGAGTATCTATCAGTACCCGACATTACAAAAGATGATGCCAAAAGACATAAAGCTACCAAATTTTCAGAATTAGAGAAGGCTCTCTACGAGCGGTTTGTTCATTACCAAGAGAGTGTTAATATTAGTGGGGAACTAATTGTAACGAAGGGAAAAGAGTTTTTGAAAAAGATGTATCCCATTGATACACTTGATTTTCATTTTTCTCAAGGTTGGCTAGAGCGCTTCAAATCAAGACATGGCTCAAGACATATCGTCGTTTTGGAGAAAGTGGATCGATTAATATGGAGGTTGTGGAGAACAATTTACAATCCATAAGAGAGAAACTTAATCAGTTTGCTATGAAAGATGTTTTTAATATGGATGAAACTGGATTGTTCTACAGACTACAACCATATCACTCTCTTGCAACGAAGCAACTTGAAGGTAAGAAACAAGATAAGGAAAGACTTACAATTGTTATTTGCTGTAATGAGGATGGTTCTAAGCAAATTCCTTTATGGATCATTGGGAAGTACACAAAACCTCGTTGTTTCAAGAATGTGAATTTGGGTAGCATGGATTGTGAATATCATGCCAACAAAAGAGCATGGATGACTAGATTTTATTCCAAGAATATGTTCAACAGCTTGATGCAAAAATGGATGTTTTAATTGTTGATAATTTTCCTACTCATCCAAAACATATTGAAGGTTCGAGAAATATTGAATTGTTTTTTTTGTCACCTAACATAAAATCAAAGATTCAGCCTTGTGATGCAGGGATCATACGAGTTTTTAAGATGCATTATCGTAAATGATTTTATTGAAATCTTTTGGAGGGTTTCGAATTTGGGAACCCAAATCCAGAAAAGATTAATGTTTTAGATGCAATCTTTCAATCTCAACATGGAAAATAGATGTCCACTCAAGTACTATTGCAAATTGTTTTAAGCATTGTAAACTTCGATTGTAGATGGTGAATCCTTGGAAAATCAAGAACAAATGGACAATGATGGCTTACAACAATTGCAGAATCTAATTAATGGATTGAACCATTGTAACACAATGAATGCTGAAGATGTTTTGAACTATTCGGGAGAAAATGACATGAGTTTGGAGTTGCCTACGGATGAACAAAAAATTGAGAGTGTTATGAAAACAAAGAAAGAAGATGAAGTGGAAGATGATAGTGTGGAATTAGAACAAGTTTCGCGCAAAGATGCTCTAAAGCAACAATCACCTTACATCACTTCCTTTTACAATATGAGAACTCTACACTGGATTTTGTTAATGCTCTAAGAAAGGTTAAAGATGAGATTCAATTTGATATTAATTTTGAAAAGAAACAAGTAATATTAGATTCATATTTTCAGAAACCTACTTAGTTTAGTTATGAATTATGTATAAATATTTTGATACAGATAATGAATTATTAATTTATATGTCAAATGGTATGAATTTATTTTTTTTATTATTTTATAAATTTAGCGAATTATTAATTTACCACGTTGGTCCTAACTCGGGATTAGAGAAAATTATTATTTTAGTGAGTTATTAATTTATCGAGGTTCCACTGTACCACTCTTTTATGCTTAATTCTATAAGTCTTATTACGAAATTTTGGTTTAATTTGGTGGTTTAGTGGTAGTTTAGTAGGTAAGGGAATGAAAGAAAAATGGTAGAGAAGGAGAGGAGTTGGCACACAAGTTGGAGAAGAAGAAGAGAAGATGAAAATTAAAATAATGGTAGTTGACTTTAAGTAGTAAAGTCAAACTTGGCTACCAAATTTGAAGTCAAATGGATGGCTAGTTTTCAATCTCTAGTATTCTCATCAAAGGGCTCTAAATATTCACCAAATAATTCTCTTCCAATTATTATTTAACTCCACCAATTTATTAAATTAGCACCATAAAAATAATTCCTCAAGTTTCCTTAATATTAATTCACTAGAAAACATTATTCACTAATTACTTAAATTCTCCAAAAATATTAATGAAATATTTTCTACCCACTTAAATCATATAAACATACTCTAAATATATTAATAAAATAAAAGGCATCAATAGTAATTTTTTCGGACCGAAATAATACAAAGTCCCGGATTGGTGGTACTATTCACAGACTGGTAAACTACTATTCACCAATAATTTATTACTTAGTTTGTCATGAAAAATTTATATCTTAACTTTAATTAATTAAGACTAATCACATAAAATCTAATTAACTCCACAAATATTAATTATAATCAATATCATTATTGGATCCAAATAAAATATTATTTCTCTCTCGGGTATACTATTTATGACCCAACCAAATAATACTATTTTAATATCCAAAATTTTGGGACGTTACAAGTATGACATCTATTATAGTTTGAATATTTGGACTTTCTTGCTCTAGTATGGTGAGTTCTCAAAGAAGAGCAGCTGTTAATCAGGACCATAATACTCCTTATGAAGAATCTATGGGGCCTCTTGCACCACCTAGACGGAGCAGGGGTAGGCTGGCTATGAACAAGAAAGTGTAGTATAGGAATGATTAGAATGAACAAAATTAGGGGAATGAAAGTGATAATGTTCCTTTAGGGAGAGATTTATGATGGATTTATAGTAAGTAATTACTGTCGTCAATAATTTAGTTGTGCAGCAACAACACTTCTTCCAAAATCAACAAGCACAATAATGAGTACCTCTTCTACCTGCACCACAACCAAAACCACCACTTGTGCAACCACCCATAACACTGGTTCTACTAGTAGTTCCTATAGCAATTGTTGAGGCCACAATAAGAGATTTATTAGGCTTAAGCCGCCTAAGTTTATGGGCATTGAAGATCTGTACTTCTTTCAGGCCAAGACTATGGATTTCTGCAATGACCTAAATTGCAGTGATAAGAGAGTTATCACATTTGCTGAATGTCGAATGGAAGGGATGGCAAACACCTGGTTTAGAGGTTATAGTGAACCAACTCTAATGGGGATGACATGGAACCAGTTCTCTTGGACATTTATTGCTAGGTTTATACTAGAAGGAATGAAGAGAGCTGAGGTAAGAGAATTTGAATTTTTGACCCAATGGGATATGTTAGTAGATGATTATGCTACTAAGTTCCTTGATTTTATTAAACTTGCCCATAAAACTGTACTAGATGAGGATACTGAAATATATAGATTCATCAATGGGTTGAATCCTGTATACTTTTCACTTTTCTCCCAATAGAAGAGTTAAGACTTTAACTCAGTGGTTGATTTTGCTAGACAAATGGAGACTAAGATGATTGCTGATGGGATTCTTCATAAGAGGATCTCAGATAGACCTTTTGCTCCATCTGGGAGTATTGTTATGCCAACTTCAGGCGGGACTTCTCCTGTCGACTTGACATTTAGAGGTAAGGAGTTTAAAGGTTGAAGAGATAAAAGGAGCTTTAGTCAAAGTGTGACCCACAATTCTGGAAGAGATAGTAGAGGAAATAGCTCTAGGTTTAGAAGTGCTAGTTCTGGCAGTACAACTTATCCTAGATGTGGGAGAATACATAAAGGAGCATGTAATTTTTGATTGGAAACATGTTTTAGGTGTCACGAATCCTATAATTTTATTAAGGATTGCCCACGTTTTCTAATACAATGAGTTCCTACACAATCTTTGTCGGGTAGTATCACTCGATCATCTTTTTCGAATACTTCTAATGCTAATAGATCTCAATTCTCTAGTCAACAAATTAAGGTAACTTTAATAGAGGTAGACCACTAGGGATTGCTCAAACAACTCCTCAAGTTATTGGAACTCAGGCACGAGTGTTTCAAATGACTTAGGGAGATGCTCAAGCTTTTAATGTCATAATCATAGGTACTCTTATTGTATGCTCTCTTGAAGCACAAGCTTCAATTGACCCAGGTGCTACGCATTCATTATATCTCCTAATTTTGCTTTGAAGATTGACAGGACATAAGAGAGGTTAGATGAACCACTTTTGATTATCACCCCATTAAGTGACCTGGTAATATAGAATTGTGTTTATTTTGGATTGTCTAGTTAGGATAAAAGGATGTTAGCTGCAGATTTAATTCTTTTTTATGTAATTGACTTTGATGTGATCCTAGGAATGAATTGGTTAGTGAGACATAATGATAATGTGAAGTGTTTAAGTAAGGAAGTGGCTTTCAAATTGTCTAAGGATGTGAAGTTTACTTATAAAACAAATGAGTAGACTATTTCTTGCAGCTTGATATCTGCTATCAGTGCTAGGAAAATGCTAAGGAAAGGTTATGAAGGATATATAGCATAATAAGGGATACTAGTATAGGCACAACTAAATTAGAAGATATACCTATTATGAATGAATATTTGGATGTCTTTCTAGAAGAAATACTAGGATTACCTTCTTATAGGGAAATTGAATTCTGTGTCGACGTTGTTCCTAGAATAGAACCTATCTCCATGCTTCTTTATAAGATGGCACCTATAGAATTAAAAGAATACAAAACTCAATTGCAAGAATTGCTCAACAAAGGTTTCATTAGGCAAACTACATCACCTTGGGTGGCTCTAGTTCTCTTTGTAAAGAAAAAGGATAGAACTCTACGTTTATGCATTGATTATAGATAACTCAACTAGGTGATGGTGAAGAACAAGTATCCACTCTCAAGAATTGATGATTTATTTTATCAACTTTAAGGAACCACATGCTTCTCTAAGATTGATTTGAGATCAGGCTACCATCAATTGAAGATTCATGAACAAGATACTCCCAAGATAGGTTTTAGAACTAAATATGACCATTATGAGTTTTGGTTATATCCTTTAGACTTACTAATGCTCCTACAGCTTTCATGGATTTAATGAATCGAGTGTTCAAACCATACTGAGATTGGTTCGTGATTGTCTTTATTGATGACATATTGATTTATTCCAAGGATGAAGTAGAGCATTCTCAACATTTAAGAATGGTGTTGCGAACCTTGCAAGAACACAAAATTTATACAAAGCTCTCCAAGTGTGAATTTGATTAGAAAGCTTAAACTTTTTAGGACACGTAATCTCCAAAGATGGTGATGGTTGATCCCACGAAAATTGAAGTAGTTATCAACTGGCATAGACTCACTAAATTATAAAAATACGTAACCCCTAGATCTAGCAGGATATTATCATCTATTTGTGCAAATTTTTTCTAGAATTGCTACTTCTTTGACCAAGTTGACGCAGAAGAATGCAAAGTTCGTTTGGACTGAAGCATGTGAAGTAAGCTTTCAAAAGGTTAAGGAATGCCTAACCATTGCTCTAGTATTAGCCTTATCTTCAAGTTCAGAAGGTTATACTATATTCTGTGATGCCTCAAGAATAAGATTAGGTTGTATATTGATGCAACATGAGAGGGGGATTGCCTATGCTTCAAGGCAATTGAAGAAACATGAACAACACTATCCTACCTATGATTTTGAAATGGCAGCAATCATATTTGCTCTTATGATATGGAGACAATATTTATATAGTGTCACCTATGAGAGTTTTATAGATCATAAGAGCTTAAAGTACGTATTTGACCAACTGGATTTAAACTTGAGGCAAAGACAATGGATGCTTTGAGTCAAAAGTCTATGGGAAGTTTGAGTAACATTATTATAAAAAGAAGACCATTTGTGTGTGAGCTAAATAAAATGTTTGATGAGGGCCTTAAATTAGAGGTTTCCCTTTCTAATAATACACTTATTTAGCTCATTTCAGAATTAGACCATTGTTGCTAGAAAAAATTAAGGTTGCACAACCACGTGACCCTCAATTGTAAAGAATTATGCAAGAAGTGGCTACAAGCGAATCAGGCGACTTTATGATTGGTAGTAATGAAATTCTCAGAAAAGGGACTAGACTGTGTGTACCGGATGTAGAAGATATTAGAAAGGATATTATAGATGAAGCTCATTATGCTACTTACAATGTATATCCTGGAACCACCAAAATGTATCAAAGGTTGAAGAACAATTATTGGTGGCACGGAATGAAGAATGATTTAACTGAGTTTATATCTAGATGTCTTACTTATCAGCAAGTAAAGGTCAAACATCAGAGACCCCCCGAATCAACTCAAAAATTGCTTTTGTTGAAGCAAAAATGGGAAAGGGTCACTATGGACTTCGTTACAGGTCTACCCGAACCCATGAAAGGGTACGACACTATATAGATCAACTCACCAAATCCACTCACTTCCTTCCAATTACGACTAAACACACAACTAATAAGTTAGCAGAGCTCTATATTTTGAAGATCGTGAAATTACATGGAATTCCTATCTTTATAATCTCTGATAAAGGCACGCAATTCACCTCCAATTTTTGGAAGGCAGTACGAGCAGCTTTCGGTACCATAATTGATTTCAGCAATGACTTTTCATCCTCAAAACAGATGGATAATCAAAACGAAGTATACAAAAATTGGAAGACATGCTTAGAATATGTGTTTTAGATTTTAAAGGAAACTAGGATTCATATTTGTCATTGATTGAATTCGTTTAAAACAACAGTTATTAGGCCAGTATAGGGATGGCACCTTACAAAGTGTTGTATAGCAGAAAATGCCGATCTCCTTTACGTTGGGACGAAGTCGGAGACCAACAACTTGCATGACCTCACCAATCATCAGAGCAAGGATTAAAGTGGCTTTAAAAAGGAATAACAGCTACGTCGATCCCAAATGCAAAGATGTAATTTTCTAATTAGGTGATCTAGTATTTTCAAAAGTGTCTCCTATAAAGGGTATTTTGCGGTTGAAAGCTAACCCCACGCTACATCGATCCTTTCACTATCATCAAATAAATTGGAAAAGTATCATATTAATTAGATCTACCAAACAAATTCTAACACGTACATCCAATTTTCCAAGTCACTATTTTAAGGAGATACATTTTCGACCCTTCTCACGTGATAGTGCTACAAGACATCCAAGTTTACGAGGATTTGACTTATGAAGAGATACCAGTTGAGATTTTAGATTTTTAAATCTGTAAACTACAATCTAAGGAGATCCCCATGGTTAAAGTTTTTGGGAGAAATCATTCGATTAAAGAATGTACTTGGGAGCTAGAAGTAGAGAAGAGAAAGAAATACCGGTATCCCTTTTCTATAATTGAATCCTAATCATGCTTTCATCATTGATGTTATCAATTCTGTACTTGTTTCCTCCTTGTGGATATGTTCTTTGACTAAACATTGCTTCTAAGAGTATTATGAGTTATCTCTATTCCTTAATCAAACCAAAATTTGAGGATGAATTTTTCTAAGGGGGGAGATTGAAATGACTCGAAATTTGTATATTTGAAATTGATCAAATTAAATTTAATTTTAGAAGTCATGTAAATAATGTCTCTTGAATCAAGCATTTTAATCGAATCGATTCAAGCAAATCAAATGAAATAACCCAAACCCCTTTTTAGAAGAACCCAAATCAACTTCCTAAGGAAGTTCATGAAAACCAAGAAGATTAATTAAATAATAATAAGAAGAAGAAGAAAGAAGGACCTAGACTACCTAAGACCCACGTGAGCCCTCCTCCTCCTACTTTTAGTTCATTTTCATTTTCTTTCTTCATTTTTCTTTTATTCTTTCTTTTTATTTCCTTTCTCTTCCACAATACACTCGCCCTCTCTTTTTATTTCACTGGAACAAAATTGCTTCTACCAGTAAAAAAAAAAGGGACTACCAATGATGGGAAAGGAGCTCAACTCTCTCATTCTCTATCTCTCTCTCTCTCTCTTAACTAGCTCGAGCTATCGCTTTGCATTGTGAATTCAACTTCGTGTGGCCGAACTTTTTTTTTTCACTGAGCTCATCGATTTCTAACAACTCCTTTCACTGAGTTTAGTTGGAAATCAATCCCTATTACTCTTAGGTAATTCTTCTTTAATTAATTTGATCCTTAAATAAAGTTTGAAAGGTTTAGAACTAAGGGATTAAAATGATTAAATTTGTGGATTCAGATTAAATTGATTTAATTAGTAGAAATTGACTTCAAATTGAGACTCTAAATTAATTTATTTCGAACTTCCCGCCACTCTGGCCATCGTGTACGATGGCGGTGCAGACAGTCAATGATGGTTCCGGTGACCAAAGTTTTGGAGAGGCAGAATGTTGCCCTTTCATGTTGATTATAAATATATAGTTATTTTTGCAATCCAAATTAATTTGACCTTGAATAATTATTCAACGCAAATTTAGAGATTCAACTTTTAAGATGAAAAATCATAGAAACATAGCTTATAGGTAGATTTTCTAATCTTAATGAATTTATATTAGTTAGTTGTTAAAGTAAAATAATAAGAATTAAATTACTTAGATAGCTTTATATATAAGTAGCATATTTTACCTCTTTTATAAATAAAATTAAGCTTAGTAGTATGTAATATTTATGTTAACAAGTTGTATTTAGTTATTAAGTTAGAATTCACAACTATATATATATAGTTCGAACCTCAAAACTTTATTTTCCTAAGAAAATTTCTTGGATAACTCAAAATTTTATTAAATTCTCATATTTCTCTTCTCCTTCTCAAAATCTCAGGAAAATTGTTGCTTTACCACATTCAAATGTCAAGAATATATATATATATATATATATATATATATATATATATATATATATATATATATATATATATATATATATATATATATATATATATATATATATAGTCTCACATAGAGTGTGTTATATTATATATAGAG
>CANUEP010269181.1:0-17429 GCA_947857235.1 Jatropha podagrica
ATATATATATATATATATATATATATATATATATATATATATATATATATATATATATATTTAGTAATTTATAAGTCATAATATAAAAAAGCTTATATAGAAAAAAATGCACGTCAAAATTGAAAATTAGGTTAAATTTAAATTTTCTTCCTAAATATTATATTCATTGTTAATTAATACTTAATGAAATGTATTTCAAGCAATTACACTTATAGTTTCACATTATCTTAATTTTTATTAATAAATAATAATATAATTTTTTTATTAAATAATATATCTAAAAATCAAAATTACAAATTTATTAATAGGTTTTTTTTTTTTCAATTCTAGTATGATTCTGGTTAAATTTTTAGTAAGAATCAAAACTAAAATTTAGACATAAATTTTTTTAACACTGAATTTGATTTTAATTCTTAAAAAATGATTCTTTTTCGGTTTTAGTTGACTTTGGAATAGAAAAAACCACGCAAAACCTAACAATAATTGTTATGGGCCCCAAAACCTTTAAGTATAATTTTTATTATTCATTATTAATTACAAATTTTAATTACTCGCATTAAATAATTATCTAAATGGATAATTGACAACTGGTTAATAAAAGAAGAAAGAGAGAATTGGAAACCAATCTTGGATTTTTCATTCGGAAGCCCAACAATGGAAACAAAGGGCCCAATTCTGTTAATTTCAGTTTCATTTTACAGAGAATGAGAAGAGAGACAGGTGTTTCGGTTTGTTCCTTGAGAGGCTCAACTTCGGCTTTCTTTAACACTGAAGCACCGTAAACATACATACTCTACTAATCAGTCATTCATCTTCGATTCAAAAATTTTAATTAAGCTCCGTTGCCTTTTGTTTCTGCATTATATTGCAGACTTACTGAGATCGAAACTGTTGGATTCAATTTTCTTTCCCTAGAAGCAAAATGATGTCTCCGAAACCAACCAGTGAAGATCGAGGGTCTACTCATTTCAGGTATTCAACTTTTTACTCTAATCCTTACCCTAATTTTTTGTTTGTTTCCGAGGAAAATAGTGGAATTCTGTCTACGAAATTGAGTTTTAAGGCTTTAATGTTATTGCCATAATTTAAAATGTTTCGCATCCTGTTAGCTGTACGTTCTCATGCCAAACATAGATTAAGACAGAAATAGCTAAGTGGAATGGTTCCTTGTTTTGCAACTTTCTCTTTTAAATTCTGTATTTGGTAGCTAATTTGATTTGTAGTGTTTTAGTGGTGGATTTATATGAGCATTGCTTTCGTCGTTGTTAAGAAAATTGAAGAAAAGGAAAACTGAGTATAATATGTTGGTTTTTTTCTTAGCATATTTTATGAATAAGTGAATGGACAAATAAATTCTTACAGTCAATTTACATTGGGCATAATTGAGCTGAGTGTAGCTATGATAGCTTCTTCCTTAAGTTAGGGAAATGAAAACATGTTTTTCTTGACTGTTTAGTCTTTAGTGTTCACTTAGATTTCATATACAAAACAGCAGTCTGCATACTTGTTCACTTTAGCATGGTTGACATAGTTTGAAGTTTGATTTTGTTTGTGGCATTTCATCTTAAACTCTGAATCCTTTTCGATGCTGCAAATTTCTTTTTGGTTTAATTACTTATTCATTATTTACAATCTTTGTTAGTTGGAAAAATGTGTTTGAATTGCATTTTTATGTTTATATATTATTCAACCGGTTTGTATCATATGATTTTTCTTAACTTGGACTTTTAATATAGCAAATTGATTGATAAAAGGTATTGTTTTTATTTACAGGCACGCCCCTTTGCAGATAATTCATATTATTGGAAACTTTTTGAGAATATGGTCCGTTTACTCCATGTATCGTTATTTGTCCCAAACAGGAGCTTCAGTCGTACTCTTTATCTTTAGTTGTCTGGTTCCATCGTCCATACTGTTCTTAACTTTGCAAAAGCCTTGGAAGGGGAGACCGCTTTCTAATCAACAAGTTAAGTACGAATGGAATACCTCCTTTTTATTATAATATCCATGTGAAAGAAAAGTGAAAAATATTTGTTAGCATTCTGCAATCTTATATTTCTTACTTGGTGTTTATTGTGGTTCAGGTAGTGCCATCTATCATAAACGGTGCCATAACAGCTTCATACTTCATCTTGTGGGTAAAGGGACTCAAGTCATGTGGGCCACTTAGGTAGGTTTGTACTTCACTAGAAACATTGTCAATACTCATGAATTTGTTTGTGAGGTATGGAAATTTGAGATAAGGAATCTGCCGAAATTCATGAACCATACTTTATAATTGAAAACTGTTTGTTTATGTGATGTTGGTTGCTATGCGCTTCTAAATTATGTTTAAATATTGAATTGTATCAATAGGCTTTAAGGTTAGTCAAGGTTTATGTCAGACTATCTGGACTCTTATCAAGTAAGGATACTGTCTTAACTATTATTTTTGAAATTCTTGTGTTCCCAATTTTAGTTCTCATGAGTTTTATTTAATTTTATTGAGGTTTTCTGGAGAACTTGTAAAAAATGTCCATATGTTTTTTATTTTAGATCCATCAAATCCTAGAAATTTTACCTTCAAAACCTTAATTCATTTGTAGATTTAGCATGGTCAGAAGCTTAAAACTCTAAAGTTCCGTTTAGTAGTGTCGTGGCACTTATCCAGACATCAAAATACTTTATGTTTATCCTTTGTCTTGGTTTTTAAACTTTAAACTGACAATATGATACCCTGTAAGAAAAACAAACAAACAAACAAATAATAGTCTTTGGAAACTTGAAGGAAATCTAGAAAAGAATCTCTTCACCACCATGCTACACCATTTTGGTATTTATTCAACCTTTATAGGGGCATCATCCTTCCTCGCTTTAATCCTGGTATTGCTATATGTTTATGTAGGCTTATAAGAAGTGAACAAAGTTAGCAGGTATAACGGTGATATGGATAAAATATGAAAAATAACTTCAGTATAATCTTGAGAACATTAAATCAGATATTAACTGACTTCAAAGCAGGTTGAATGAAATAGCCGTGTAGAACAGCTGTTAATGGATGCTTGACAGTAATTTAGGTTGGAGAGGAAATTTTTGTGGAGCAAAATTGACAACATAGTTCCTTTAGTGAGATACAATACATGATGGAGAGGAAGAGTGTTTTAGGAAATATTTATTTTCTTTCTTCTACTAGTAGGAATTATTACAGACTTCAATTGATTCCACAATTAGATGACTGAGATTATCGTATTATAAGTATCTCCCCCCACCCCGTTTTCTTTTCCTCTTCTCTATTGATTGCTTCAAGCAGGGGAGTTTAACCATAATCCATCAAGGTAAATCTTACTGAAAACGGTTTATAATGTACGCATGGTATAATAAAATTGGTTGATCATCTCTTAATGCTTTATGTGGCGTGGGACCTATGATGTTTAACTTTTACACTTGTGTCTAATGGGGGCATGACATGTCCAGTCATCAGTCTTTAAGATGACGGATTCTTGGTGTAGATCTTCCTTTTTTATGTTCCAAAACACCATAATCACTTGTCAAATTCTTAGAAAATGAATGGACACTTGAACTAGACTTACGGGTTGTTCCATTGTCTTTTTTATTTATTTATTTTGGGAATTGTCACTTTCTTTTCCTCCTGTAGACAAAGATATTATATTAGATTTTTGTGTAAATAAAATCATGAAAGTTACAGCATTCATGAGCCAGATATATCCTTGTGACATTGATGCACTTTTTGAGACTGTTGCTGGTTGAACCAAACTTGATGTGCATGTATCATTTATCTCGTCTTGTCTCTGCTGAATGGAATGTTGACTACTGTTATATTAGGGGACCGGTGTTTTTTTTACCATAAGAGGGTGGCTTTGGTGCAAAGTTATTCCACCTGTGACCTAGAGGTCATGGGTTCAAGAGACAAAAACAGCTTCTCTACAAAAAAGCAGGGGAAAGACTGTGTACAACAACCCTTTCCAAAGCCCTCATATGAGGGATGCTTTGTGCACTGGGTCGCCCTTTCTTTGGTGCTTAATCATAAAACTGCCTGGGTCAATTGGAGCAGTTCTGTTGCTGTATTTTAACTTGGCATATTTGATATGTTTTTTCAGTTATTAGTCTGCATTTTATTAGTAGTTTATTAATTTATTTAACTTTTCATTCTGCCCTAGAGCTATATTGGCGGAGTACTCTGGGGCTGTTCTTGGAGTATTATCTGCTGCATTATATGGTCGGGGACGCCATCTATGGAAAAAGGTAACTCTTTTCTCTCAAAGCAAAAAAAAAAAAAAAAAAATCCAAAAACTTTATGTTTGGTGATTTTTACATGTGATTAATTTGGACTTTATGGGTTATAAGTGTCCTTTAAAATTTGAAGGACTTTGCCAATGTCTTTGCTACCTGACCTGCCATAGCGACGTTTGATGCTTAACATAGATACTGGAATGCTTAATTTATATATATTGCTGATAGGGAACAAAATATTGTAAACTGGTACCAGTGCGCAATTTGTTATGGTCAGGTCAGGTACTACATATAGTTGGGCTTAGGTATGCAGTTGTTATCTGACCTGGTATGGTGTAAGGCACCAGTCAATCCCTTCGCTTTGATTAAGAAGATTTTAATTGTTTTCTCTCACTTATGCATTGGATGTTTCATCTTCTACTAGGTAGGTGGACTGATTGCAATGCTGATGTCTTTCTACTTTTTATCTCAAGGGTGGGCGATGGCTACATATTCTCCGTTTTATATCCTTGTGTAGATTGAATATTTGTACCATTTGCATTAATTAAGATTGCTTATTTTTGAGTGTCTTTATTTCTTCCTTGTGGTGATATATTATTTTGAATTCTCAAAAATACCTCTTGTAAACTTAATGTAAAAATACCATTCAAAGACACTGATGATGCTGAGGACCACACAGAAGAAGTTTTGAGCATTAAAGATATGATAATTCCAATTCTTGCTGGAATATTATCAGCTTTGAGAAGGGTAATTGCAAGGCGTGTTTCACTAAAGGTATTTATGTTCATCCATCTACACTATTGTTTATTTTCCATTTGCGCAACAAATTAACTACTGTTTTCAGAAATGAGAACAAGTGGGATTGATAATAGTCATTTATCTGTAACTATTTTTTGATTTTAGAATCAACTTAAAAGGAGGCTTCATGCCATAACAATTACCTCTGCAACATGTTTTCTGTTTCCTGTGGCCATGTGGGATTTCATTGTTGTAAGTCAAATTTAACAAGATAAACATGTTGGGAAATGCCTTATCCAATCATTGAAGCCTTGGCTTGATTAAGAATTTCTTGCCTTTTCTTTTTCTTTTAAATATTTCAGGGATCAACCTCTGATAGCAGCATTGAGTTGCCATTTTCAGCTTGGGCATTTCTAAGCACTATTCTTTTTGGAGTTATCTTGATATTTTATGTTGATGGTGTTGCAGAGGAGAGGTAAATGTTAATTTTTGCAGTTACCTATTTGCTGCTCTTGGTTTTTCCTTTTCTTAGTGCTTGGTATTTTTCTATGAACTAACTGTTGTGGATGCAAATGAACATTCATGTTTCCCTGCTTGAGCATATGTACTTTGCTTTTTTTTTTTTTCTTATGATCACATTCACTGGTGGCTCACAATATGCTGTGCATGGTTCTCTGAATCCTTTGATTTCTCATGTGTTTGATCCTGATCAGTATACAAAATTCTTCCCTTTGCTATCCCAGCCAGTTCCTTCTCTGACCTCCTATAGATATGTTAGGCACAATCTTCCAAATTTCTTTTTATTTTGTATTCTACTTCTTGTGGAGCTGTAAACTATGTGATTATCAAATGTCAAAAATAGCAGATCTTTGATGAGGAATCTTCTTTGAAAAATAACAGGGTTATGGAAATTGTCTCTGACAGTGATTTGAAGCCATGAACAGATATCACTGTATGATACGTCATGGAAGGGGCATCTTGAGTTATTTAACCATGTCATTTTAATGCTTGTGTCTTTGGCAGTTGATTCTCTTTGGAAAATGTGAAATTGTTTACCGTACCTACCCTTAACTTGCGAAATGGGAGGTCTCATGGGTAGGGACATCATTTACAAATTTAAAAACACCGTCACTGATAAAATCTTTTATGAGAAAAGTCCATACAAAGCATCAGCCATTATTGTAGTTTAGTGATGCTTCTCTGGTGGCACTGTTGCATTAGCCTGGATAACCATTCATGACCCGGCCACTGCATTGTACCACTTCATTACTTTCACGGTAGTTTAACTAGTGTGCTTGAATTTCATTTAACATGTATAGGTTAGCCTTTTGGCTGGGTGCTCAGGTCCAAATTCCTTTTGCATTTCAAGAGATTATGCATGTCTTTTTTTTTTTTTTTTTTTTTTTTTTTTTTTTTTTGTCTGATGCAACATTTGTGAACATGACGATTCCCTACAACTGCAAGTTATATATTTATCTGACATGCAACATTGCGTAGAAGGTCGATGTGATTGTAGGGAATTTTAGGGTTAATTGATGAGTAAACTAATTTTGCCTGTTTGTAGATTGCACATGGTTTTCTCTTCTCCAAGGCACTTATTGGTAGCTGGAGGATGCATCATTATTTTAGAAATTGTCTACAAAATGGACTTCTCTCTACCGGGATTCATCATTTGCACGTTGATTTTGGGCTTTGGTACGTAAAATTTGTTCTGTTTTGTGTATCAGTGTGTATGTGTGTTGCCTTAGTAGCTACTAGAAATGGATCACTCAGATAATGCAAAAAGCAGCCACTTTGTTTCTTCTGGTCTGATCAATGGACACATCTTATAGAGTGGAATGTTTAAGGAGTTTTCTTTTAATATGAATAATTCTTCTATCCAGAGGATTAAAAGTTAGTTGCTTGTTTTCCTATCATTTGATAATTTCTAGATAATTTAAAAAGAGATCTGATATTTATATCTAAATTATAAGTGAGCAATGAAAATTGGAAATAAGAAAAGATAATGTATCATATCTGCCATTGGATGTCAAAAACACTGCTATTTAATATAGTAATAGAAAATAAGTAGAGAGGATTCTGCTGCTATTTAGTTAAACCTTATTTGCTGAAGAACATTCATTATCAAACACATTTTTGTTTTTGCTTCAACAAGGTGCCACTTAGCATGATCATCCTTTTTTTTTTTCGCATAATGGGGAGCCATTTCTTAGGCCTATGTTTTTTCTTAAATTATTATTATTTTATGGATAGCCTATCTATTTCCCTTGCTCTTCTTGTATTTTCATCTGGGTTTTCATTGAGAGGAGGATGTTTCCTTCTTTTCTTTATGTTTTCTTTTCTCATCAGAGGTGATAAGTTAAACTGAAGAAATTAATATGTACAACGAGGTAACTTCGATTGGGATTAACTGTAATACCCAATCTCACATCAAAAGTTCAGTGAATGAGTACCTTGTTTGTAAGATTGAAAGTTAGAATCCAAACAATAACATGGAGTTCAAAATTTTGGAACACATAAGTGGGCCTTGTTGGAAAAGTTTTCTTTGGGAATAACACTCAACAAAAATAAAAAAAAACTTAAAAAACAAGCACATTACAAGAAGAACAAATTGAACACGTTGATTTTGTCTAGACTCATAGGAAGAATATTCATGTTAATGTCTTCTTTGCCCCCATCCCACAGTGTTCTTGTTTTTTGATGATATCTAATATGTTCAATTGTTGTAGGCATATATCAAGCCACCTCTTTGGAACGAAGTAAAAAGGGTTCTTTGCAGCATTTGGACCCATCAAACGGCATTCTGGAAGAAGAAATACAAATGGCTTCACTACCAACTTGAAAGCCTCGACGTTTCTCTTTCAAAATCATCGGATATACACAACACTTTGAGCAAGTTTCACAACAAGTAAACTGTTTTTCTTTAATATGCTTATCACCTTTTCTGCTGCAAATGAAGCATTCAATTGAATATTGAGGAAAAATGACAAGTCTGTAGTTAGATACTCTCACATGCATAATTCTCATTGATGGCTGACTGGTTGTTGTAGGAAAGTGTATAGAAAACCTGTAAATGCATTTGAAGCACTTGATTTTTTTACCTGTTGTTGTAGCCTTCATATTTCTAAACTTACATATTTCTAAACTTACCCAAAGCCATCTGATTCTGGGCTTATACTCTCCAGATCACGTGCACGTTCAACCATGCTCATGCCATTTTCTTTTTTCTTTTTTCTTTTTTTTGGGAGTTCTAGTTTGATTACTGTTTATCCTTTATTTTATTTTATTTTTTTTCAATCTTACTGTTTATCTTTGATAGAACTACTAAATTGGTCTATTTCCCAACCCAACACATTTTGAGTTTGAGAAATTAATTATTTTATTGATTCACTTGCGAAGTTAAATCATCTTCTACGGAAGATAGATATCAAGTTATTGGCTTTTTTTGCATTTAGAGGAATCATACGTTGCTGTGGTATCCTTTTTTTTTGTGTCAATATTAGAATCTGATCACAGGGCAGCAGCTTGCAGCATTAGATGAGCATAAATATGAACTATTTCCTACTAATCTTGGAAACTAAACGCTTTATCATTTATTTGTATCAATGATGAAATATATTTTCAAGTCAATGAAATTTGAAACTTGATCGGTGGATACAAGGCATTTAAATAAAAGCATTAAAGCTATATTTCTAGTCTACTAGTCATATAATTCCTAACATTTGTTTTATTTTTCTCTTATTAGTTTTGTTATGTGAATAATTTCAACTTTCATAAATGTGATTCTGATGAGATTTTGCCATTATAACTCAAAACGGCAGGCTCAGTGCTGGAGACAGCTTACATTATAACTGAACCAACGTTTATAGGTTTGGATTTTGGTAGCCCTGCTTTCTAGTCTACTTACTGTTAGGCCGTACATGTGAATGGTCGTTTTGATTGCTCATTTTGTTACTACTCTTGGCCTAGTCTTATTGATCCGAGTGTTTATTTCTAGTCTTATTGCCAAAAAAAATAACGTGTAAATGACCTGCAGATAGTAAAAAACATATCCATAAATAAAATGCCAAAGAGCGCAAATGCTAATATTTTTTCAAATTAGAGACCTTAATTTTGAAATCGAATTGAACCGGTTCAGTTTGTAGTGTACAAAAGAATGATCAATTAGGTGCCATGTTTGGTACTCCTTGCAGTTTTGGTTAGTGCTTTAGTCATGACATGAGTAAGAATTCCGATGGGGCAAAACAGCAGACAGAGAGAAACTGAATGTCGAGTCTCAATTTCGTTTTCGAGTCCATCATGAAACACTTGCCTGAGATAAAAACAGAGCAGTATATACATGTTAAAAACCGAGGCATTTACATTTTTAAAATAATAACAAAATATTTAAATTAATCGTCTACAACTGCATTTCATTTCCAATTTCAATGCAAACCAAAAATGAACTTTAAGGCAGGAGAAAAAAGCTACCTAGCAGCATAGAGATCAACGGCTAACAAGTGAATCCATGCAGAAGCTAATGTCATCTCACTTGAGAACATCTTAGCCATACCAGGCAACTGTGTAGAGTTAAATCAACAATGTTAAAGATAGTACTTTTAATTACCTTTTTATTTTCACAATAGAAGGGGATTAGTTTAGAAATTTAAGAAAAGAAAAGTACGGATATTCATTTCTGTATGTACCTCTGGCAACCAGTATTTACTTGCAAACATCAGTCGTAATGTGTCCGGCGTCCAAGAGAGGTACAGTAGATATGCATATAGAAGTGCGAGCACAACATATGGTACGCTACTTTCCATCGAATTTCTAGTCTGCATTATGAGCGATCAAGTCAATTGTGTCCAAAACTTTAAACAAGGCATGAACCAATCCTTGTCTGGGAAAGTAGTATCGACTTGAAAATTTACTAGAAATGCATTTGTGAAATTATAAATGAACATTACATATTTAAGAATCCAATTCAACAAAAATAGTGACTGTAGTGCATTAAAAGCACGACCAAGCAACAATGTTTAAAAACAAAAAAATGAATATAGTAAACTTGAGAATTCCAAAACAAATATAGAAAAGCATACCAATTCTGCTTTAGGAGCTACAACCATGAGTGTGTAAAAGGGGAGAACAGCTGCAGTTCCCAGAGTGAAAACACTGCTAGCAATTTGAGAACTTGTCAACCCTGCAGTGGAATGTAATATAAAAAAAAATATTGAAAACCACCATAAAAACAGTCACAGTTGATAGCTTTTCCAAGTAGATTTTGAAAGAAATAACATTCATAGTAGTAAAAAATAACTATATGAGTTCCATATATTCTGGTTTGTAACATGACTCTCCTGATAGTTCATAGCAACTAATGCCTCTATGCGATAATTTTTTTTTTTTTTCCCTTTGTATAACCAGGAGCTTTTAATCTCCATCGGACCATAGATTTTTTGCCCACCCAGCAAGCGCTTCCTAGGGATTGTGTTGGTTAAAGGATCTTGAAGCCCCACTTTCCTTTTCTATTATAGAATAGAAATACAAGGAGAAAGTTAACAATCAAGAATCTCCACTCCCCGTGAAAAGAAGCACCAACTACGTTTGTGATGTAAACAGTGCAAATTTTTGGAATTTTTTGCATATAAACCCCCACACATGAAGATAAAGGATAAATGAAAATTGTTAGGAAATTTCCATAAAATGTTGGTAATGAACTTTGGATAAGCAGTATTATAGTCAAAAGGGATTACATGATACATAAACTCCTGAGCGTTTTTGGTAGACAATGGATCGTGCAACTTTTGGTTGAATGGTAATTCTTGAACCTCCGAGAAAACTCCAGTTATTAAGTAAGTCAGCTTCCACTCTTGCAATTCTTTGGCCAAAAAGTTCAGTGCAATTACTTTTGAGAGAGAAGAAGAATTTTGAACCACCCTTCTCCACAGTGGGCCGCCATTTTATAATCTGCCTTGGGTAGTCAATCTATAGGAAATGAAATTTAAACCAAAATCTCTTAAAGATCATAAATGAGAACTGAGTTTATCCCTTTTGTTGTCCACTAGTATTAATCTAAACCAAAAGAAAATTCAGTGAAGATGGATTTGCAGAACTGAAGATGGATTCTTATTTCAAGAAAATACAAATTTCTATTTGAAATCCAACAGAAATTCCTCCAAGAAGTAAAAGTCCAACTTCTTTCATATTAGAAAAAGCCAGCAGAAAGAAACTAAATAACAAAACCCAAAAGACATCCAAGTAAACACTAGCAATTCAATAATAACAATATTTCTCCACATACCCATAAAAAGAAAGTGACTCGATCAATTACCTAAACAAAGAAATTATTAAAAACAAGAAAAGAAAACCCATACCTTAGTTGGGATCTGGGAAAGGCACAAGCAAGAAGAGAAGGCCATGACTGATGCAAAATAGAAATGCCCAACAACACAGATGGCCTCCTCATTCGGTTTAAGCTAGTAATTAAAATGATTGAAGACCAAACGGTGAGGTGGGTATTTCCCACTACAACGGAAAAATAGGTACAGGCAGGCAAAAAGCTTAGGAAGGAAAGGCAAGAAGGAGAAAAGGAAAGCCCCACATAGCGCACTAAAACAGCAAGAGTACACAAACAGCCTAGTACATGTTCAACTAATGAATATACAAATAGACTAATACCAGTGTAGAGCAAAGGCTGTTATGGAGTGAAATAAATAAAAGCCATAAGTAGTCTAAAGATGGAGATAGAAGGGGTTAAAGGACCCACCGGCACAACATCATTTGTTGTTTTGTGAGTATTTGCAGATGGATGGATAGAGTTATAATTTGGGTTCTTGTCCTTTTTATGATTGCTTAAAGGTTTTGCTTACTGCACATGGATTATGGTTTCTTGCTGTTGCAAATTTCATATTTTTTCTTTGTTTATTATTAGTATTTTTTTTTTTTTTGAAGCAAATTCCATTTTTGTTGTAAGGTCTAAGGTTGCAGCCATGTGTCTGCTTAATGCTGATGACTGTGGCTTCACATGGGATTTATTAATAAACTGACAAGCAAATAATCATTTTCTTGTTTCTCTCAATTTTTTTTATTTTCTTCATTAATTTTTCTCTTGTTTCTATTAGTTTTTTTTTTTAAAATTAAAAATTCCTATCCGAGTTAAGATTCATCCTGGACTATCAGAGATCAGAATGGAAAGATCCATTCCAGAGAAAGGGTCTTTCAGTATCTTCTATTTGCTATTTGTACTAATTGGAATATGGTTAATCAAAATCCTAATATTTCTAAAAAAAGAAAAAAACTAATAATCTCATGATTATATTTTTTCGGTGGGATAATATTAATTTTAATGCCCGAATTTATTATTATTTTTTTTATTTTAATATTTGAACGAAGAATTGTGATAATTGAATTTATGATTTTTTTTTTTTTCATTCTGGTGCCTCCTTATCCATGGACTACCGGAAAATATAATAGGATTGAGACCCACAAACCCATACGTATCTACTTACATGGACTGACCACTTTTACACGTAAGACACCAGCATGGCAAAATGGATAAAATGTCCCATTTACCCCTCTTTAATATCCCCCCAAGACTATCCAACACAACACCCCTTTTGACTAAATTCCGATCTTCGTTTGACCCACAGTTTGCAATTTAGACCCACAAATATAAATGTAAAACACTGTAAGAATTGAATCACAAACAAATGGGAAAAAATAAAAAAAAAATCGCCAAATACGCATTAGATCATAATCTAAAAACAAAAAGATAAACAAAATCATACACATTAACCTAATCGAGTAGCTCAACATAATATTAAAATATTAAAATTAAAATTATATTATATTTAATTTAAATTAACTAATTTTTTAATATAGATTTTTTTTTTTTTATAAAGAAAGGGGTTATGTATGGCACGAAAATAGTAAAGAAAAAGTCCAAAACAAATTTGAATCATGGGCCTTGTGTTTCGGCTATCTCAGGAATGTGGTGCGCTCCATCTAAGCCCGCCGGGCAATGTCGATCACGGGCCTAATCAGATGACGTAATCCAGAGCGGGTGATGACATCTTTCAGTTACATTTGAACTAAATTCCCACATCGTTCAGTAAGGAGAAATTGCTAGACTTCATAATAATACAAGTTCAACAACAGATTGTCCCTTCGGGGACATCCGATAAAATTGGAACGATACAGAGAAGATTAGCATGGCCCCTGCGCAAGGATGACACGCACAAATCGAGAAATGGTCCAAATTTTTTTCCTTTCACCCCTTCAAAATTCAAAATTTTGTCAAAGTAATTTAATCGATGAATTCTTTTAACTGATGTAGTATAAATATATATATATATATATATATAATTTTTAAAATATAATAATAAACTAAAACATTTAGAATGTCATTTTGATTTTGAGAGAATAAAATACTACAAGAGAACCTTGGAGAAAATTGAATTGAATGTTGTGCAAGATTAATCAACAGCACGTTATATTTTTTTTTTTAAAAAATAAATAAATTAAAGATTGGCTTTTTCGCAATGGTGATCAAGCCAGGAAATGATGTCATGAAGAACTTGAAAAATGATGGCATCTGGTTCACCTTCAAGAAGAGAATGATAAGCATCTTCATAAAGCTTGAGCTTCTTGTCTGAGCTACTTGCCCTCTCATACAAAGCCTTACTTACAGTTGGATCTGTTACAATATCAGCTTCTCCGTGCAGAATTAGTAATGGCAGAGAAACCTACAAATCATAACCATATTTAAAAAATAATAATAATAATAATTAAAATAAAGAAATGAAAAGGAAAACGACATGCCTCCTGTAATCGTGGTTCAAGCTCTTGGGTGGTTCTTAAGCACTCTAAAGCTGTCCAGAGGCGAGCTGTATCCTTGTAAGCAATAACATTATATGCTGCCTGCACTTTGTATAAAATAAAATTAATTATTTTCACGTAAAATTAACTTAGAAACATATTATATAAAAATATATTACCAATTCTTGCTTTTTTAAGTCTCTGAATGCCATCTTGACAAAATTCTTATGTGGGACTATTTTTAGCTTTGGAAACAAATAAGCTATGCCTGTAAGAATTTGTACCACTATCCATGGTGGGATCATATTATCTGCAAACTAATACCAAAAAATTTTTAAAAATGAAATTAATAAATTAAAATTAAATGTAATAGTTGAAGAAAATGAAATTACTTTGCACATAGGTGCAACAAGAATGGCACCACTCCATCCTTTTGGTTGTTTTAGGTGCACCTTCAAAGCTACTGCTCCACCCAATGACTGTCCAAATAGGTAGCTTGGGAGGCCTTGGAATTTGGGGTTCTCTGTCACCAAAAATCAAATCTTTTTGGCATTTAAACTTAGTTGAATTGAATAGATGGGCAAGTTGTGCCCAATCTGTATACATTTACTATTACATCTTTAGTGTGATATCAATAATATCTAGACTGCTAAAAGGTTTACTAAGAGCGTTATAATCTTCGCGCTCATATTCAGCTTGGCACAAGTTATGTCAAAGATGTTTTCCGATCATTTTATACCTTTGATTGTCGAGAAATGTTCTGCAACATCGTTGACAAGATTATCAAGGCTTGGAATATACCCATGAAGACCTTCCGAAAGGCCAAACCCTGGATAATCCATTGCAAACACTCCATACCCAGAAGATGCTAATTTTCTTGCAATTCCTACAGGAAATGATGTAACAGTACTATTTTTAATATGGATATGCAGATAAATTACACAGATTTTTGTATTAAATATATTTCTCTCAACAACAAATAAACCATAACGCTCCCACGTTGGTCTAATGCATCGAAAAATATTATTTTCAATATTTTAGAGCGTTTTCCGACGGAATCAAACTGATAAGAAAACAAAACTTCTATCCTTATTGATTGAATTAACTTCGTTAAGATCCTATCAATAAAAATAATTAAAATGCAATTAAACACTAAATGAATACCTTCAAACACAAAAGTGCATGTTTCACCATAACCATGACAATAGAAAACCAATGCCTTGGGGCTAGAATTCTGAGGAAGCCAGCTTTTTGAAAATATTTCTAGTCCTCTGGAATTAACCTTATAAGACTGTTCAAACAATGTAATAAAAAGATTAATTAACCATAATTATATACAGTATCATATGAGGATAGTGTTTGCATGGTTTCGTATACCTCTTCTATCTTTAAACCTTCATATGGTATCTGCAATAAAGAAAAACAAAATGAACTAAGTAATTAACTAATAGAAAAAAAAATTAACAGAATACTAAAACCTTCATTAAGCAATGATCAATTCGAAGCTGGATCTGCTTGAATCCCTCTCTGAAACGCCTCCTTTCTTCTGCACTGTCCATTTTAGCTTCCAAGAACTTGTCCAGTTCCTTACTGATCTCTTGGAACTTCTCTGCTGCCTTCACCATTTTTAGAGCAGAAACACTTTCTCTTAGCCTTGTGCTTCTCTACTTCTTCCTAAGTACTTAATTTGTTACTTTTATAGAGTTTTATAAATATACGGTACTTGTCTCTGTTTTTTTAGAGTATTAATTTTTTTTTTCTAGTATTTCTATTTTAATGTTATTTCTTCAAATATTTCTTGTTTTTAATTAAAAATAGAAAAAGCAGTAGCTGGAAGTAATAATAGCACTGCGTAGGTAGAGTATAAATATGATAATTAAAATTGTAAAAACCAAGTGGATTGTATTTAATGAGCTGCAGCATTTAATGGTTACTGCTATTTTTTTTTTTTTGTCAATTTCATATTGATATTATAGGTGCTATCATCAATATAAATACTGCAGTTGCTTGCTAGTTGCAAATTTCCGTTCCTTTCGCATTATCCTTGTTTTTTAAGTGTTCTTTAATATAACTATATAAAGTTTAAGAAAATTATTCAATAATTATAATTTAAAAATGTTATAATTCATTAAATTTTTAAATAATTAATAATGACATATAAAAAAATAAGCATAAAATTACCCCTTTGTCTTAAAATATAAGTTGTTTTGAGTATTTTAAGAATAACAATTGATGTTTTTCCAATGTTAACTGTTTAGATTAGCTACAATAAATACTTTTGTAAATAATTATTGATTTTGAGATAAAAGATAATTTTGTCAAATTACTCTTGAGTTTATTATAATTTAGGAGAATTAATTAATTTTTTAATCCTTGTGCAAAACCTCAAATGACTTACATTTTAGGACTTGGAACACAGGGAGAGGAAGTAGAAGAGAAGTAATTAATACTTAGTTTTTTGAAAAATGACATATAAAGGCCTCATTTGGTTCAAAATAATTGATTTTCCTGAAAATATAATGCCCAAGAAATATATTTTTAAGTATTAATTTATATGTGTTTGGTATGCAATTCAATTTCTATAAAGGTCTGTTCGGTAGAATTAGTTGTTTTGATAACTGTTAGTTGTTTTAGTAGCATTTAGCTGTTAGCTATTTGAGTAGCGTTCTATGAAATGCTAAAAGCTAAACGTTACATGAATCAACTTTTCATAAAAGCTATCCTAATATCTAAAAGCTAACCCAAACTTTATGTTACCGAACAATTTTTTAAGTAGCATTCAGCGTTTTGACTAGTCAAAATTCTAAAAGTTACTCAAAAAATTATTGTCAAACACAAACGACAAATTATAAAAATATCCATAATAAAATTTTGAATGGATTTAGATAATGAAATAAATTAATAAATTCATTACACTCAACTAAAAAAAAATGCAATTTCCATATCGATACCTAAGGAAAGTTAGATAATTTATTTTCTAGAAAATACAATTAATAATGCAAATCAAACACTTTATACACTTTCCTAATCTACTTACTTTCAATGAAACATCACCAAAGTGTTTTGAAATGAATAAGTTCATTCTTAGTCCAAACTTCACCAAAGTATTTAAGAACATGTGATGTACGTATTTATTCAATATAGTTTAGTTTTCTGTTTTTTAATAATTATAATTGAAATATAATATAAATTTCTAATAGATATTTAAATAATTATTTTATTAATTTTAACAAAATCAATAATTGAAATTTCTGATACATGTTTCAATATAATTTTGCAAATATATAGAGATAAATCAAAAATGGATAAAATAAAAAGTAAGCATAACGATATGTGTTGATCTAATTAACTTAATATATCCAATTTGATATAAAATCCTTTTGAAGTCCTAAGTTTATTAAAAAATTTAAGATATATATTCATTGCTTTTATAAAATCCCATTAAAAATATATATATTTGAATTTCTAATGCAATGAAAATTACTAAATAATAATTATGTTATGAATTCAATATGTAAAGATAAATATAAATTAAAATTCAAAATTTAAATTGAATATTCCTAAATATAAATTATATTAGATTTAATATATACTTTAAAATATTTAATAATAATATATAAAATGTTTTATATATATCTATATATATATATATATATATATATATA
>CANUEP010269453.1:0-10156 GCA_947857235.1 Jatropha podagrica
AGAAACCTTTAACATTATTGATTTTAAATTTAGATCATGATATAAGGATGAACATATATGTGTTTACAACTAGTGATGGGTAAAGATGCTGAATGTTAATTACCTATTAATAGGAATCGAAATTTGAATATTATACATATGATGCAATGAAGGAGGATAGGAATTATATAATTGATTTGCTCGATGGATGGGCTGTGTTGATTATTGATGTAATATGTGTGTTTTATTGCTTGAGTGTGAGAATTGAAAACATTGAAGTAGTCCGACTATAGAGGAAACGTTGTCGGATTTTCGACAAAGCGGCTATCAAAATTTAGATACATGAATTAACAAATAATTAAATAAATAAGACTTGTACTAAGTAGTAATAACTTAAAATAAGCAGTTATAATGACTAAAAATAGTTAATGAATGAGAATTAAGTTTTCCTTTTCAATTTTAAAATTCTTATTTAGAAATCTTCCTTCTAGATGTTATAATGCTCCAGAATGACGAGGAAAGCTAGAAGGAAGCCGCATTGAAGATAGTCCTGTTAAGCACTGTAAGAAACTATGAGTAGAGTTAGATAACTTGTATCGCTCAAGCATTTGCATTCATACATGCATGAATAATATGATATGATACTTCTGTGAAGCACACATACATATAGAAATTCCAAATAGGTGTGTATGCCAAAAACAACATCGAACGCCCATTTAGACATTGAAATACATAAGATGCTAGTTACTTTACAAACATGTATATGAAATGAAATGTTGTCATTGAATGTGAATTGGCTATGATGTGCTATGGAATTAGAATGATGTGGGTCACCCTAGGGTGGGAGCACGGGCATGGTGAGAATGTTGATAGTGGGCCAGTAAACGGGTGGAGTGGTGCCCCCCTGTGCACTCCGTATTTTGATGCGCATCGATGATAGAGAAAAAAAAAAGAGAGAAAGGAAAGAAATATAGGCAGACCAGGTCCATTGAGCCCGAACGGGGGTGGGTTCCCTGAGTGCACTTGACACAAGGATCATAGATTATTTTTTGGAAATTATTTTAAAGCATTCTTTGGGGAGAGTATGATCCTTGTTTACAATGGGTGACCATACGGACTAATATCCACTCTTTGATTACTTGAATTGTTGTGATTTATTTGATAAGTGTTCACTCATGCTTGCTTATTCATTCATAAATAGCTGAAGGGCTACTGATTAAATAACATGATTATCATATGTATGACTACGTGGGGTGAGAGGGTTATCTACCCTACTCATTCAGTTTGGCGCTCATCCATGCGTCCCTATTTTTTTTCAGGTATTAAGAGGAAAGAAGAAACTTATGGACCCAATTAAACTGTAGTATATATAAAGTAAAACAACAATAGATGTTTTAAATACGTCAATGTAATGGACGGTAATTTTATAGAGTTTCGCAGTTGTATTCCAAGATGAGTGTAAATGTGTAATAGAGATTTATATTTTAATGACAAATAATTCGTACTCTTTACTTGTTTATGAGCCGTCAGATTGAGTTTGACTATGAAATTAATGTTTTTGGGCCGATACTACAATTTTAAGTAGAGTATAGACTTAATCAAGTTAGGCTAATTACGGGTTCTGGTGACCTTAATCCTACCCAAGTCCTAGTGTCGGTCCGACCCAAGACATGGGTCGTGACAGACCAATACATTAAATTAAAAAATAACTATAAGAGGCCTAAAAGTCATTTTGAAAGTTGAGATGATAAAAAAAATTTTTTTGTGTAAGTACGAGGGGCATTTTATGTATTTGGCTAATGATGTGGTTGCTACATCATGTAATCTTGCTAGACCTAATTCACTAATTTGATGAGTATATATCATGCCCCAATTTCTTACATGACCAGGCGTGCATAAATTATAAAAGAACGAGTTCAGGAGGCTAAAAGGTTATTTTGAAAATTAAAGTGGCCAAATAATTTTTTTGTGCAAGTATAAGGGTCAATTTATATATTCGGCCCACTTTGAATAAGTTCAATGATTCAATTGACCTAAAAGGTCAAATTTGATCTTTTTAAACCCACTAGACAAGTTTAAGTACCAAATTGATCTTTATTTCAAAATTAAACTGTATTTATTTTCCAACAATAAAATTAAAGTCGTAAATGATATTTTTGTCAATCTATTTGTCGTTCGTATTTTATTATACATAAAGACAAATTTCTAATTAGGATGTAATTAAATTTATAATATTAATGTAATAAAAATAATAAATTGATATTATAATTTGAATATGATTAGATTAAACTTCTCAATAGAATTTAGATCCAAATAGAAAATTAACATAACCAATTTAAAAAAATTTTCAACCAATAAAATTAAAGTCTTCGATGATATTTTTGTCAATTTATAAAACTATCAAAGGCATTTTATGAACTCAATGTCTCCCATTTATTATTTTATATATACTGTTCTTTTATATGATGTATGTTGCATGTTGGCTATACTCGTTATATATATAGTTTTTGTATGCTTTTAATTTTTTATCTATATAATATTAAATCATAATTTTTTATTTAGATGAAATTAAATAAAAGTATACATAATCTCAGAGATCCATCATTTCTCTTTACAAACAATAGTGGAGCACCTTATGGGGATACACTAGGTCGAATGAAGCCCTTATCAAGCAACTCCTGAATTTGAATCTTCAAATCTCTCAACTCATTAAGCGCCATCCAATATGGTGCAATGGATATCGGCGCGGTACCAAGCATAACCTCAGTACCAAACTTAACCTCTCTCTTAGGAGGTAAACTAGGCAACTCTTTGAAAAATACATCAGAGAAATCACATACTGTAGGTATATCATGCACACTAGGATGTTTCGACTCTGGATCAAGCACACATGCTAAAAATGCCTCACAATCATGTTGGATGAACTTTCTAGCAGTAATAGCTCAAATAATATTACAAAGGTAATCCGACCTCTCACCCATAATGACAATCTCCTCACCAGACGAATTCTGAAGTATAATCCTCTTAAGTTTAAAATCAATAATAACTCCATGTTTAGATAACCAATCCATACCTAGAATCACATCATACTCCTGAAAAGGCAAATCTATCAAGTATCCTAGAAACACATAACCATGACTAACTAATGGATAATCCTTATATACCCAATCAACTACCATACTACGACCCAAGGGATTAGCAACCTCAATACTATGCCCTAATGTGTCAGCATGTATATTACCCAGTCTACCCATATGTATGTATAAATATGAATGCATAGAGCCGAGATCAATCAAAGCATGCATAAGAGTATCAAACATAGAGAATGTACCAATTATGATGTCTGGGGCATCTTGCTCCTCCCTAATCTTGATGGTGTAAGCTCCTGTAGGTGCTTTAGACTCAGGTCTATCCATTGTCTTAGAAGCTAGTCTCCTGACTCCCAGTGCTTACCATATCACCATGGCCTCTACCTCTGTCTCTCGAAATAAAGGAACCTTACCTCCCAGCCTATTGAGCTAAACCAGTTAGAGTCATAGGACAATCCTTGATCATATGCTCTGTAGACTCGCATCGAGTACATCCACCAGTGAACCTCCTACAAATCCAAGTATGTCTTATACTACACTAGTACATGTTAATATGTTCAACCACACAGTACCTCCACCACTAGCAATAGATGTGGCCTGCGGAGATGATTTAGTATAAGTACCCTGGCCATATCTCTAAGCAGGTCTGAACCTAGTCTGATGTGCACCTACGAACCTCTTACTACTTGACTAAACCCCTAAAGCTTATCCAGATACTGCTCCTTGAAACCTCTTCTGCTGACCCTACTGTCCTCTCTATCTCCTAGCCTATTGCTTACTCCTAACCTCCTCAAGATCTAGAGTAGCCTTCACAAAGGAAACTAATGTAATGTGGGGTTGCAAAGTCAAATGTATCTTATACTCATCGTGCAGCCCTTCCTGAAATGCTTACACCGATCTAACTCAGAAGGAATCATGTTGGAAGCATACTTACTCAGACAAATAAACTCTCCCTCATACTCAGATATTGTCATCCTACCATGCTTAAACTCTAGAAACTCAGTTTTATGATGATAAATGAAAAGCTCTCCAACATACTTCTATATGAACTTAGAAAGAAAGAAATCTCAAGTTCTGTCCTCGGCACTGACTACTCGGGACACTGTCTCCCATCATAGATAAGCCTCTTCCTTCAATAAGGAAGTAGCATATAATAAACTATCTTGTGGGGTATACTGCACCTGGTCTAATATCCTCTCTATAGCCAAAAGCCAAAACTCTATTGCATAAGCTACATCCTCCTTCCTACCCATAAACTCAATAGCACCATACTTCCTCAGTCTCTCGATAGGGGGACGAACTAGAATAGGGGCTAGAGCGGCTGGAGCCAGTAGAACAACCCTCATTACATGCCTCAAAACAACAACTAACCACTGCACTAGTGCATTCTGATTAGGCCCCGTAGGACCTATAGTAGCCTGCCCGACAACCAAGACACACTCTACATCAGAACCCAACGTACCACCAGTGACACCACCAGTAGGAGGGGCATTACTATCCACCTTCTCATAAAAAGGTGTTGCGACATCACACAAATCCTACAAAGACCAAAAGGTTTGCATCAAAGAGAAATTCTCAAAACAAACTAATATGGCGTGTATTCACTATTTCTTAAAAAAAATTTTACTCATCTAAATTATGCATACATGCTCCAAAAATATTAAATGAAATATAAAACGTAAATAGTAATTTTACTGGATTCAAATAATACCAAATTTAGGACTGGTGGTACTATTCATGAACCGATAAACTACTATTCCATACACTAAAAAATAGGGTGTTACACGTTCTCTATTTCTAAGACTAAGAAATGGTGCCTTTATTAGCATCTAAAACTTCTCTATTGGTCTATTACTCGTCTAGCTAGCTAATTCTACCTAAATCATATAGCTTCTTTCTCCTTTTAGTATATTAACTCACACAATAGTTATGGGATTTCCACACTACAAGGCTTTGTGCGTCCACCAGCTTAGGAGAGGAAAACCGCCTCATATCTCTTCTTTTATGTTGGTTTTGACCGATCCCAACATAAAGAAGTGCTTGACCTACACCTAACTTAAAATAATTATAATCGTAACTCCCTCTATTTACCTCTTTTTTTCCTTTTGTTAGAGGGCAATTATAATAACTTATTTTCATAGCCTATTCTAAAATTTGCTTTTGAAAACCATATGCAATTTTAATAAGATTAACATTCATTCTAAACATGATAATAGAGGAGAACATTGAAGTAGGAAGCAAGGAAAACTAGGAAGGTCGAAAATCCATAATAAATTCTAAGGTTCTAACTTAGACTCTGATACCAACTTTATCACAATCCAAACCTATGGGCCGAACTGACATAAAGACTTAAGCTTGGGGCCCTCAAGGCCCAAGGTAAGCCTAAACCATACGATTTTATCACATCAGACAAATCCTAGAAATAGTAAGCCCATATCATTTTATGTTTAAATCATATAACCATATTACATTCTACCTTATTCCAACATCTTAATAGATCATAATGTAATAGTCCATTTTTCAGTATCGTTTTTCAGTGTTGGTAATAATGATTTATCAGTCTATGAATAGTACCATCGGTCCGAGACTTTGTATTATTTCGGTTCAAAAAAATTACCGTGCATGTCTATTATTTTATTTAATATTTTTGGAGCATGTTTGCATGATTTAGGTGGGTAGAAAATATTTTATAAATATTTTTGGAGAATTTAAGTATTTAAGGAATAGTGTTTTCTAGTTTAGTATATTAAGAAAAATTGAGGAATTATTTTTATGGAGTTAATTTAATAAATTGGTGGAGTTAAATAATAATTGGAGGAGAATTATTTGGTGAATATTTAGAGCCCTTGGATGAGAATACTAGAGACTTAATCCTAGCCATCCATTTGACATAAAATTAAGTAGCCGAATTTGACTTTGCTACTTAAAATCAACAAACTTATCCAACTATTCCTTCTTCTTCTTCTTCTCCATTCGAACACCACTTTCTCTCTCCCTCTCCTCCATTTTTTTTCAATTTCTCTACCTCTAAACTACACCGAAATAGATCAATTAAACCTCAGAATAGTAATTAAACATTAAGACCTAAGCTAAAGGAGTGAGAATTGGAGACCATAACTAAGACTTTTGGAGAAAAGCTACTAACCAAGTAAGTTGTGAATTTTGATTTTGTGAATTAATAAGTGAAATTCATAACTTAGACATGTAGAATATGCTTTAAATCATGCTCCATCTTGTTCTTTTATCATTTCTTGATTTTAATGGTCATTTTTGCTACTTTGAAGAGGTTGGATAACCATCCTCTAAGGGAAAGGAGAAAGCCAGAGAGTGAGGATTTCTAAGCTTATTGAAGCCTATTTTCAAGGTTAGTTCTTATATTCTTTCCTTCTCCTTTCATTTCTTTAAGTTTTCAATTTTTAGATTTTTGAATGAATTTTGAGAATTTTGTGATTATGTTGGGAAAATTGTCATTTGAATGCTTTTATATAATTTGGCTTGATTTTTAAGCATGATGGAATGCATGAATTGGAAGAGGAACACTTCCTTCTCCTTCATCCATGAATGGCCGAACCTCCTTAGGAGGAAGGGCTTTGAGTTTTGTTTCATGCTTTTGCTTTCTTTTGATGTTAATTTGTTTTTGAATGATTTATAAGTATGGTAGAGTGTTTAGTTGGAAGGGAAACAACCCTTTTCCTACCACATTAAGAGTAGTCGAACCTAGCTTGGTGAAGGGCCCTAAGTTTTCTTTGATTTTGACTCTAATGAGTTAGTTGATAAGTAATTTTAAGGTGGTTTAAACCTCTATCATGAATTCTAATGTTTAAGAATTTTTCAAGACTTAAAGAATATTTTGAATGTGTAAAGAATGAGTTTTAAGACTAAATATTTTTAAGAAAAGGTTTTAATGCTTTAGTTCAGAAATTTAAGCTTGAAATATGGCATCTAGAGGAAGGGAAACTTCCTCCCCTTTGTTGACCTAAAGACGCTGAACCACCCTAGGGTGGTAAGGCATGATTTTTCCTTCTTTAATGTTGGTTTTTAAGTATTTTAAGCTATGTATATATACGTATTATGAAAGTATGATTTTGTTTGGAATACAATTGGATTTTGATGGATTTTTACAAGTTGTAAGTTGAGAAATTTTGTAATAGTAACTATTAAGTTATGAAATGTTTTACTAAGGAATATTGCATATGAATTAAGACATTTTATGAAGAAATGAATTTGTTTTGAGCTCAAGTATGCATGGTTGAAATATGGTAAGATGAGGTTTACTCTGTAAAATTAGCATGCTCGGCTTTAATTCCGCTCTGTTATATTATATGTTATGATCATATGTTAGGCTCTAGATGCCTACTGAATAAGCAGATGCGCTTATTATTCTCTGATGGTGCTTTTACAGGCCACATCTCTGTATCTGATATCTCTGAAATCAAATCTGATTATATTTCTCTTAGTATATGTATGAGCCCTCAATTAAGAATAAATTCTATTTTCTTATTAAGGAAAAATGAAAATATATTGTATTTATGGGACTTTTTCTATATTTGACATATTATGAATTTATTTTTAAGAATGCTCTTATTTATGATTCTTGAAATATTTTTGTTGATTTATGTACTTTCGGCATTTTTATGTTTGATTTAAGTATTTTAAATTATATTTTAAGGTTGTTGCCCTGGCAACCTCATTTATGGTATTATTAAATCATTTAACACCACTGAGTGTTATACTCAGTAGATTGATTTTTGTCGCATGCAGGATTAGAGTAGTGGGTGCTACTCGAAGACCAGGGGCATAGCATCAGAGAAGAAAATTTTATTTTGGGTAGGACATGTATAGGATATATTATGGCATGTACAAAAATATTGTAAGAGATTGAAGTGGTATGTATTAAGTTTGTAAATTAATGACGTATGTGATTAATTAAAAAATATTATTCTTATGTGAATTTAAAGTGTATGATCGTTAGTAATTAATTCATGAGTGGATGACATTATAATATGATAGAATCTGAGATGGTTTTATGTGAATACTTAAAAGTGCTGCCTACCCTATATTGTTGATTTAGAGTATTGGGGTTTGGAAGATTATATTTGAAAGTGCTTTATTTTTCATTTGTTTGGCAAGTTTCATTTTTAAGGGAAACTCTTACGAATTTTCAGTAGGAATTTCCTTAAACTTTTATTAGAAAAAAAAACATATTACTTGCCCTCTTATGAAAATTTAGCCACTTCTAATACATGATTTAGGATTATTAAGTTAAGACGGTAATCCGGCACCAAATGTGACACTCGTCATCGGGTCCTTCAGGATTAGGCGACAAGTGTTATACATAGTTTAGGCCTATACTGTGCAATTCACAATATCCAAAATATGGGCTAACTGGTTCATACATATACTTAATTGGACAATTAGTAAACCCATAAAAATTTGTTGATTAGCACACTTATACATTTTACAGGCTAAGAGCGATACAAAATCCCTAACTGTGAAGTTCAACAATAAATAGATATGAATACATTGTTATACACAATATTGCATAAATTAAATAATAACAAAAAATATAAATTTCATTTATAGCTCTATAGTGAAGGATGCAAAGCTTAACTGGAATGATAGAAAGTTTACCTCCTGGAAAGATTAAATAAAATAAGTGAGTTTTACAACTTAGTGAATAATAATAAATAATGCATAATACAATCATTCACATAAAATGCTTCCGAAAATACTAAAATGAACACACAACTAATCAAGCATATGGGAAACATCAATACCTATAAGTAAATACACCTTCAAATAATAGTAAAAAATGCAAAAAATTGGTCAGTGACATCACCGAAACCCTCAATGAGCCATCCTCACACATGATCTGCCCTCTCAAACGTGTGCATCAGAGAGTCGATCCCCATACATGGCCGACTGGTCAAATCCTCACATTAGCCCTCTCATTTTTTTTTCCATCCTCTCTTTTTTTTATTACCAATAGGAGGCCTCCCTATAGTTTTTCCATATTATCCATATCATTAGATGCACATGGGCACATCGATCTTTCTATACATGGCTGACAGTATCGTAAACCGCCCTTACAAACCCATTGTGACCCGCTTCATGCCAACTCCACACAACCAAGGCACAGTCATATCACAAGACAAATAATCAAATAATTCATTTAATATAATGCACTAAATCAATAATTAAAAGCAAACATAAAAATATAATTATGATGTAAATAAATATATAAATATAATCATGTTTTAATAACAATGTAGTAATATAAAAATAAATGTTAAGTTATCATTCATATATTTCTTTATAAAGTAAATAATGTTTTGCATGTAAATGATAGTAAGCACTATGTATTATTACTCACTGTGATAGAGAAAAAAAAGAAGCTCTAACTCAGATTTTGACTTGGAGGAGTAATAGAGAAGCCTGAATGATCAAGCCATAAAATGTATGAGAGAAGGTTTTATAATAGCTGGCGGTGACGAACTCAATATCACAGTTTGCTACCTCTCATTTCTCGCTAAATTGCGAGTTGCGGTGACTGGAGAGGGAGAGTGATGATAAAGAAGTGCTGGAGGCGAAGTGGTTGGCCTGTGGAGGGCTGATGTTTACGGAAATGAAAGAGGGAGTCAGAGGTGGACCTGTCCAATCGAAAACAAATTTGTAGCTCCCTAAGTTTGTTGCGGTAGTCGAAAATTAAAGAGAGAGAGTGAGGAAGAGAGAGTTGTCGACGAGAGAGAACTCAGAGTCAACCGCTCATACTAGAGTCGCCGGAGAATAGAGAAACGTTGTTGCGTCGATCAAAAAGAAAGAATCATAGCAGCTCTCCCTCTTATTTCCAATGCCAAGACAGGCTAGACTAAAGGGGATGGTGACCGGAGAGACAAGGCAGCGTGAATGAAGTTTGGTTGGTCGAGGTTGGTCTCAGGCAATCAAAAAACAAAAAGGGAAGGGAAAGAGGCTGTGGCGCGATGGGGAGAAAGGAGAATGGTATGAGGTTTTTTTTTTTTTTTTTTTTTTTTTTTTTTTTTTTTTTTTTTTTGGGAAATTAGAAATTTTGTAAAGGATTGGTTGTTTTT
>CANUEP010269491.1:0-27694 GCA_947857235.1 Jatropha podagrica
AATATCATTGATTTGGGTGTAAAATTACCAAATGGTACCTCAAGTGATAAAAGGCTATAACTTAATACCCAAGCTTGATCTTTTAATGCAAATAAATCCTAATCCTTATACTTTGATCTTTTTCTCTCATTCAAGTAAGTCAACTTATAAGCCCATTCTACCCCAACCGGGTTTGGTTCATCTCGACTCAACTCGACTCTATGCAAAGACTCGACTTGGTAGGATGTCACAATGATCCCCTATGGAGAATCATGTTTTTAGCTATATCAGAGGGAAGGAAAAAAGATAGGATCCTTAATATGTAAATTTGGCCATAATTTTAGCCATATTTGATTAATTTTTATTTACCTTTTGAATTTTTAAATTAAAAAATTAAAAAATTATAATAATATGAGACATTTATTGTGATTTGTTGTTTTGATAATTAGTATTAATATTAATTTGTCTTACGTTTCGGTACTCCTAAATATGCATATATCCTTTTTTTATTAGGTTTGATTATTGAAGAGTTAAAATATGGAAGTAGAGGAATTTCTTTTAGATTCTGATGAAGAGGAAGAGCAATTGTTGATTATTTTTTTAAATTAAGAGTACAACTACCTGTGCCAAAAGAAACCTCGCCCATAAAGAATATCAGCATTAACAGGTCATGAGTGGGTTATAGAAGTTTAAGTGGTCATCCCAAAACATGCTTTGAGTTATTTCGAATGGACCGACATATTTTTATTAATTTATGTAAGGAGTTAAAAGAAGAGGAAAATTGAAAGATTCTAAATTTCTTTCAATTCAAGAACAACTAGCTATGTTTCTTACTATTACTAATCAGAATGCACGAGATCAATTTGTGGGAGATAGATTTCAACACTCCATACAAATAACATCCAAATCTTTTAGAAAAGTCTTATATGCTATAATTCTCTTACAAAACATCTAATTGTTCTTCCATCATTTGGAGATACTCCTCCATAGATAAAACGCAATAGAAGATATTATCCATTTTTTAAGGTACAATATCTTCAAAAGTCTTTTTCATTTATTAAGAAGTAGATTTATAATTTTATTTTCTTATCAATATTGTTATTTTTAATACTAGGGTTGTGTCGGAGTAATTGATGGTACACATATTTCTGCTCGTGTTCCAACTGATCAGCAAATTCCATACCGTGGTAAAAAAGTTAAACCAACTTAGAATATTATGTGTGCTTGCTCATTTGATATGCGTTTTACTTTTGTCATGACTAGCTGGGAAGGAACAGCGAATGATGCAAAAGTTTTCCTAAAAATCGTTACTAAGCCAGAAAATAAATTTCCTATGCTACCACGAGGTAAATATTATTTAGTGGATTCTAGATATACTAATATGCCTGGTTTTCTTTCACCATATCTTGGAGAATGTTATCACTTACGTGATTATAGAAATGGACAAAATCCACAAGGCCCAAAAGAATTATTTAATTACATACATTCATCATAATATTAATGAACGTTGTTTCGGAGTATTAAAAGCACATTTTCCCATTCTTAGAGACATGGCTCCATATCATTTCAAGCAACAAAAATACATTGCTCTTGCTTGTTGTGTCATTCATAATTACATAAGAATGCAAGGCAATATAGACACTATATTTGTAGAATATGCAAATGATAACATGGTTGTAACACCACCACCCAATCCTGGAGGACCAGACAACGAACGCCACATTCGGTGCTGGAGCACCGTCTTATCTTACTTAACAATTCTAGATCATATATTAGAAGTGGCTAAGTTTTCATAAGGAGGCAAGTAATATTTTTTTTTTTTAACAAGGTTTAAGAAAATTCCTATGGAAAATTCGCAAGAGTTTTCCTTAAAAATCAACATGTCACACAAAGAAAATAGACACACTTTCAATATTTATTCTTCCACTCAAAACTCCAAATCAATACAATAAATCACACAGTACTTCTAAACACTCACATCAATCAACGTAGATTCTATCATATTATATTATCATTCATTTAATGAGTTAATTATTAATAATCATACACCTTAAATTCATATAAAGATAATACTTCTTATTAAATCAAGTATTCTCATTACTTTACAACTTAACATATACAACCTCAATCTTTTTACAATATGTTTATACATGTCATAATTATGTCTTAACACATATCCTATCCAAAAATAGAGTCTCTTCTCTGATGCTACGTCTCTAGTCTTCAGGTAGCACCCACTGCTCTAATCCTGCGAGTGATAAAAATCAATGTGCTGAGTCTATCACTCAATGGTGCTAAATAATTTAATAAAATAACAGAGGTTGCCTAAGCAAAAAACTTAATACATAGCTTAAAAAAATATTAAAGTCAAATACAAAATACCGAAAGCGTAAAAATCAAATTAAAATATTGCGTAAGTCATAAAGAAGCTCATTCTTAAAAATAAATTCATAATTTGACAAATGTAAGAAATATTCCATAAATACAAATATATTTCCATTTCCTTTTATAACAGAACAGAGTATATTCTTAGTTAAGGGCTCATACATATTCTGAAAAAAATATAATCAGATTTCGTTATGTAGATATCAGAAGCAGAACTTTGGTCTGTGAAAGTGCCACCGGATGTGGTCTGTGAAAGCTCCACCAGAAAACTGGACTGTCAAAGCTCCACTGGATGTGGTCTGTGAAAGCACCACTAGAAAATTGGCCTATAAAAGTGCCATTGGATGATAAGCACGTCCGTTTATCTAGAAAGGCATCCAAAGTCTAGCATATGATCATAGCATAATATAACATAAGGCATCAAGCCGAGCATGCTCAAAATCGAATAAACCTCATCTTACTACATTTCAATCATGCATACTTGAGCCCAAGATAAATCCATTCTTTCATAAATAATCTTATTTCTTATACATAGCAATACATTTCATAACTTAATACTTATTACTTCAATAATTCCTTAAGTTATAACTTGTAAAGTTCATCAAAACCTTCTCATGTACCAACCAAAAACCATACTTTCACAATACCCTTATATACATAGCTTTAAATACTTAAAAATCAGCATTTAAGAAACAAAAAACATGTCTTACCACCTTAAGGTGGTTCAGCCTCTTTAGGTCCATAAAAGGGAAGGAGTTTCCTTCCACCAAATACAATTCTTTAAGTCCAAAAATACTTAATCAAAACATTAAAAGCATTACTTAAAAATATTGAGTCTTAAAACTCATCTTTTACACTTTTAAACTTTCTTTAAGTCTTAGAAAAATACTTAAACATTCGAATACCAAGTAGTGGTTTAAAGCATCATTAAATTACTTTAAAACAAACTCATTAACATTAAAAGAACACAAAAGCATGAAGCACAAATTCATGTCCTTCCTTCTAAGGAGGTTCGGCCAAGTGTAGGGGAAGGAGGAGGGAATGTTCCTCTTCCCATTCAAGCATTTCATCATGCTTAGAAAACATGGAAAATCATATAAAACAAGCATTTAAGCAATTCCCCAACAACATCACAAAATCTTCAAAATTTACTTAAAACCTAAAAACTGGAAACTTAAAGAAAATGAAAAAGGAAGTGAAATATTATTGCACTAACCTTTAAAACGAGCTTAAAGAAGCTTGGAAAGCCTCAATCCTTGGCTTTCTCCTTCCCTTTGGAGGAGGGTTCTCTAACCTCTTCAATGTGGGAAAAATTAACATTAAAATCAAGAAATGACATAAGGAGAAGATGGAGCATGATTTAATGCATCAATTACATGTCTAAAATATGAATTCTACTTATTAATTCATAAATTCAAAACTTCACAACTTACTTACTTAGATAGTAAACTCCAATTCCTTTGCTTCTAATCACCAATCACCACTTCTTCTACTTAATTCTTCAAGTTTAATCACCAAACTTTGGTTTAATTCATAAATTTTAAGGGAGTTTAGAGGTAGGGAAATTGAGAGAGAATGGAGGAGAAAGAAGAAGGAAGTTAACATTGGAGATGGGAGAAGAAGAAGAAGAAGATGGAATAGTATATAAGTTTTGTTGACCAAGTCAACAAAGCTAATATTGCTAATTCACCTCCTTTTGACAAGTGCAAGGCTTGGATCAAGTCAAGGTATTCTAATCCAAAGGCTTTAAATATTCACCAAATAATTCTCTTCTAATTATTAGTTAACTCCACCAATTTATTAAATTAATTCCATAAAAATAATTCCTCAATTATTTCTTAACATATTACACTAGAAAACACTATTCATTAAACACCTTAATTCTCCAAAAATATTCATGAAATATTTTCTACCCACCTAAATCATGCAAACATGCTCCAAAAATATTAAATGAAATATTAAACATGCATAGCAATTTTTTCTGACCGAAATAATACCAAGTCCTGGATCGATGGTACTATTCACAGACCGGTAAATCACAATTACCGACATTGAAAAAAAAAATGACACTGAAAAATGGACTGTTACAATGGTGATAGAAGATGACCAAGGAATTAAAGCACATGAAACTATCAACATCAATTCAAGTCAACTTCGTCGAATGAATAGTTTTCGTGATCAAATAGCTCAATATTTGTGGCAAAATTATCATAATAATAATAATAATTATTATTAGAATAATTCATTTCCTCCTAGACATGATTTCTTGTTTAAACAAAAAAAATTCTGTAATTATATTATCTTTATATATATGTGTGTGTTGATTTTGAATATAAAATATTGTTATCAACATATATATAAAAAAATCTCATAAAAAAATTGTTTTCAAAAAATTAAAATCAAAAATCAAAAATAGTTTTTTTAAAAAAAATAAAAAATAAAAAATGGTAACAAATGAGGCCTTAGTTTTCGGCTGAAATATAACTGCTTATAATAAGCACTTGATGTATTTTCATGTTACTAAATTTTGATATTTTCTTGAAATTGTGAATCATTGATCCTAGTCATATTAAGCTAGCTTTGTTAATTTGTTTAGTTTGTGTTTTTATTTTTGTTTTTGTTTTGTTCTACTACTTGAGGACAAGCAATGGTTTAAATTTAGGAAATTTTGATAGGTGTTATTTTTATAGTATTTTGAATAGAGTTTTTATTAGGATTTTTAACATTTTTAATTATTTTAATTAGTTTTTCCTTAGTTTTATTTGTGTTTTTGTTTTAAGCTTTTTTGAATCATATTTCAGTTGATCTTGAGTAATTTTGTAGAATTTTGATTGGAAAACACCCAAAAATGTATAAAATCAGCAAAACTCTCAAAGTTGCCACGTCCTGGACGTGCAGTATAGCACCCCTGTGCTAAACTCAAAGGAAAATAATGTGGAGACTTAGTCTCTAGCATGCCCAAGCCGTGCCAAAGAACACCATGCTGCAGAGAACTGTCAATCTCAAAGCGTGCTCACCTGAGCATAACCCGTGCTGCCTTCACACTGGGGACTCAAAGCCTAGCACGCCTGTGCTGATAGCTTGACTTCATATTGGGCCAAAAATGACAACTCTAGCCCGTCCCGCTTGCATGGATCTACTTAAGATGTTTTTTATGTGGAAATCAAGTTTAAACCCTATCAGACCACTGGAAGAATCCTAAATTGGAAGAAATATAAATCCTAAACAATGTCCTATCCCAAAACAATTTCTTCCTCATTAGAGATTTATTTCCTAATCAAATTGGAGATTTTCCAAGGAGTCTATTTAAAGGGAGAGACTAGCTAAATTATGGATCATCTTTTGATCTCTGATTCTTTTATTCTCTACATAGTTTTCTCTCTTTTCAAAATTTCAAGTACTCAAGTTGGTGTGAAGATTCAAAGAAGCCGCTCAAGCCAATCGTTGACTAGTTTTTACTTCTAAATGCTCTTTTGTTTTATTATTCTTTATAGGATTATTTACAAATATTATTGAGTTTAATTTATTTATTGTGTCAAACTAAATCTCTTTACTAGGGATATGACGTAGCTTAAATTCAACTCCATTTTACAATATTAGATTTGATTTTCTTTATTCAAGTAAATTTTATTGTTGATCTTAATACTTTCAAGTAGAATTTTGTCACGACTCATTTTCATGGGCCAGACCGGCACTAGAGCCTATGAAAGCTTGAGGCCACCAAGGCTCGTAGTAAACCTAAATACTGATTCCAACTCCATAGTTATATGAAAATATTCCACAAGGCGGCCCATTATGTTATTAATGATTCAAACTGGTACAAGACTTTATTTCCTTCAAACTTAACTATTTCAATAAAATTTTACATACACTTGACATTATTGTTACATTCATAAAATTATATCATAACTGCGGATTTTTCATTACTGTACAATTATAAAGAATCCTAATTAGACATTATTCTATATTACAAATTTAAACATTACTTTAACCAACCTTGAAAAGAAGGAAAACTAGAGCTTCAAGTATTTACAAATAATTTTTAATTTTTTGAAAGAAAATTAAAAAGAGCAGGGTGAGTATAAAATTCAGTGAATAATAACATATAATATTAAACTCACGCATTCACACAAATGATATTTAAATTATTCTAATTGAACATTCTTCATTCACACAATGTCAATCATATCATCCACAAACAACAGCAACCACATGCACATCAAATGGTCGTTTATCAGTGAAATCACCTTAATAGGACCATGATCGCTCTCAAGCATGCTTTAATATTCACGGCATGGTCCTGTGACTTATGTACCCAAGGAGCCTCCCCCATTCAGGCAAAACAGTTTCAAATATAAGTAAAATAGTTTCCCACAAAAAAACATTTTAATTTGGAGTACATAAGGAGGGGCGCTACTCCCACTACTTACGGCTCACTGTTAGCATTCTCATTATCCCCGTGCTCTCAATCTAGGTGATTCACATCGTCCCAACTTACACACATCAATCACATTTCATTATACACAATGCAATTATTCACAATATTTAACAGTGCGCAATCATTCATCCACATACTATGTATACAAGAATTTAGAAATAATAGACACAAGGCATACAATAAATTATACAGTCATGAATTTGGTAAAATATTATATATTATTACTCACCTAGAAGCAAGAAATTAATCTTCTTTAATCAATAAAACTTTGACAATAGTTTTTCAGAATTCCTTAACCTAGCATCAAATTCACATTGCATTTTTCAGTCCTTTATTGATAATTATTCTTTATATTCATAAGTAAAATTAATTGATTTAAATCCTTAAAAATTTATTTGCTATTTTGGAATCCATACTTTATTTTAAATAAAAATTGAGATCTATTTAGTAAAATCTTTTGACTTAATTTAAATTTCTTTATTAAAAATCATATCTTACTTCTCAAATAAAATTTAAACATCTCCTTTACATTTTCCTTTAGTGGAAATTTTTAATTTATCTACTTATAATACATACAAAATACATTTATGTAATATATTTTTACTCCTAGAATATATCTTTCTTTTTGTCAAAAATTCTACGGCATCTATCTTATAAATTTGATTGTCTACATTTTTATAAATTACAATACACAGCTGGCAAACTCAGAATTTCTTCCCTAGATTGATTTATTTCATTAATTACTATCGAGAGAAGGGTTGATATAAATAGGATAATAAATTTCATAAGAATAACAACTTGATGCGATAGATAGATGGTTTGACTCGTGAGAGACTTCCATAAAATTAAAAGACTTAATTTTTTTATTCCTGAATAATTATAGAATTTAATGATTTAATCTATATTTGGTTGCGCCATTAAGAGTTGGGTAATTGAAGTGGGTTAAAATAGCTAATAAAACATTGAGAAAGCTTATTAACGATCTTAAGGTGATGTATTCTTCTTGAATAATTAAAATTTATTATCAAACTAAAAAGATAGATAAACTAGATAGAATTAAGTGAAATCAAAATCTCTAATATTTTTTAAACCTTGATTTCTTTTTCAACAACTTATTGTTTGATCTCATTCTCTTTGTTTTACTTTAATTTTTTTATTTTTAAATACATTCTCTTTATTGTAGTTTAAATAATGATAGATTAACACAATTTTAATACTTAGTATATAATTCTTATGGGATGATACTTTACTCATTTTTTATTATTTATTTGCAATTTCATGCATTTGCAAAACAGTCTTCCAATAATTCAGATTATCTAACTCTACTAACAGTTCATTATTGTCCTTAATAGGACTATCTTTATTATTGTTCTTTTCCAGCTTTTGCTTGTCATCCCGAGACTTGGTGAACACTTAGAAGGAAATTCAAAGTAAGAATTTTTATTTTGAAAAAAAAAATTCAATTATCATTCATTAGCTAATCATAGTCATTATAGCCGCTAAACATAGTTTATTAAACTATATAGCTACAACATCCTTATTTATCTAATTGTCTATCTTTATTATTGTTCTCCAGTAAATTTAACGTATTATAATATTACCATTAATAATAATAATAATAATAATAATAATAATAATAATAATAATAATAATAATAATAATAATAATAATAATAATTTTGGTAGTTATTTTCCATTAATGTTACGACTAAGCTAGTTTTTTTTGTGATTATTTTATTGAAAATTCAATAGGATTCCCCTTATAAATTGGACTATCCCAATTTATATATCATAAATAGTAATATAGTACGCACACAGTTCATCCATAGAGGAAAACAATTTAATCTAAACTCTTCCTCCTTAAGCATAGTAATTACAGCCAATGCAATTTAATTCATACCTAACTAATTAATATCTATGGCATGGTGATTAAGGCCTTAATCATTCGCCTACTTGATCAATGTTTGATCCTCCATGAGCTGCGTTTATTGACTCTAGATCGCAACACCGTGATTCTACAAGGAAAGAGTAAGATATTCCTATCAGTGTTCAGGTGCTAATGTACTCTATGGGGTGTTTTAAATCGAAACGTTAACGTCTAAATCGGCGGTTTAAATCGGAAGGAGCAATAACTAAACACGATGCATTCTAACTCAACATTTACTTATTATTTCTCTGTTAACTAGATAACAAATTATACATTAAATTTTAGTAAAATTTCTCTTTGCTGCTTAACAAACTTATAAACTATATTTTCAATAAATCTCTATAATTCATTAATCACTTGGAATTTAGACCCCTTAAACACGCCTTAACTTACTTTAATTAAAAATACTAGGCTCTAAGAATTAACCAATTTTAATTAAATTTTATAAGAAACACAGTGGATACTGAATAATAATTGGATTGCAGCTTCATGCTTACTGCGGAAAATGGAGAATTCTATATCCAGGGAGCCTCGCCGGCCGGTCATATGGTGATCGGGAAAATGTTTTCATCAAAAACACATAAGCTTACACCAAATCGTTGGGAAATAGATTCTCAAGTAGCAATAACCTTAGCACAGACTTATTCTCAATTCACCATTGTATTGAAAGACATCTTGGAGAGCTCAGCACCCAATGGCGATCCCATCGCGCCTCCCAAACCCATAAACACTCTCCTCAGTGAAGGAAAAGTTCATCTACCTTCCCCCAGACACCCAATTCACTCCTTCTTCGATCGATACCAAGAAGCAGAGTCGAAGTCTATTCACCACCATGATCAGGAGGTTAGTCACACTCAAATGTTGGATGAGGCAAACCTTAGAGATGTAGTGAAGGAGCTAGTACAAGAGTGTAAGGAATCAAAGGAGAACAGAGATTATGGCCTCTACCAAGACTAACCATTATCCCCCACCATTTTGGCCGTAACCTTCCCACCTAAATTCAAACTCTCCACCTTTCAATCTTATGATGGTTATATCGATCCCAGGAGCCACTTGGTGTCACGACCCAAAACCGTGGGCCGGATCGGCACTAGGACTTGGGTAAGCTTAAGGCCCCCAAGACCCGTAGTAAGCCTAAACTATTAAAATCCATTTCTATTATCATTTGACTAAGGAAATAGTAAGCCCATATTATGACATTATTCATATAATAATCAGAGTTAACATTTCTGACCCAGCCTTAGTATTAAATACTGCTCACAGCTCCGGTCCATATCCATTTAATAAAAATATATTCTCAAGTAAATATTTATTTGTCATAATATGATCAAACTATTCCTATCATATAGTATCCAAATATTTAAAAAGAAACATTCCACAATTTATTTATAATCACATGATAATTCCTTTTACATAACCAAATATTAATTAAACATCCTAACTACGAAGTTAAATAAAATGTACAGAAATCACAAATATTAACAGATAATTCATACTAATATGTTTGAATCTCTGTGGAGAAGGAAGCAGAGTATTATAAATCAACGGTATTTTTATTTCCTGAAAAATATTTATGGAAAGGGGATGAGTTTCACTAAACTCAGTGAATAATAATAAATAATGCAAACCCACACATTCAAGTAGTATGCTTTCACAATATAATAAATGAACATACTTCACAAGCACGTGTCATACATCAGCATCTTCAAACAAATCACATTCAAATATTCACAACATGTGGAAATTGGTCAGTGAAATCACAAATCCACCTATTGACCCCCGGTCAATTCCATAATAATAATATATACATAACAGGGAGCCGATCCCCCATACCTGGCCCACTGACCCATAGTGACACACGTCGTCCCAATTTCCATCCAGATACAAAAGCACATTATTTCACATCGCAAATATTCATAATTATATTCAATACAATAACTGCAACATATGAATGTAATAAAGGGAGGAAATTGTATAAATTTATAGAACTGAAATATTATATAACAAATACTAAGATTATAGAACTGGGATATTATATTTGGAAAATGAAGGATATCAATATAGCAAAAGAAATAAGAAATGATTAATGATTATTTAAATAATATAAAGAGTATATGGTATGCATATAAAATGCATGTATGCAGAATGGTGTGCACCATTTATTATTACTCACAGTGACCGCAGAATAAATTCAGGTCTGTCCTGGGTTCTAATTTGGATGAACAGTAGAGGAACTTGATCGATCTAAGAAACACGTATAATAAGAAAAATATAATCAAATAATGACTCTCTTAATTAAGAATATTATTTTAATAAATCTATCTGTTTATTTTATTTTTCTGACTAAATGTCTATTAATTCACTATATAACCTTACTATTTACCAGCAATTAATTTATTCACTTATTTTGTATCTAGTCTGGATGTATCAAATGCTTAAAATGGGGCCCATCCACTCTTTTTCACAGTTAGCCACGACATTTCGAGCTTAATTTATAACACGTATCCCATCTAAAAAAATTTCATCTGATATGATGGAATTGAAAAGAGAAGAAGGAGAAACCTTATGGCAGTATGTAGCGAGGTTTCAAAAGGTGGCGATGCAAGTGGAAAATCTAAATGATGAAGTGGCGGTTAGTGCAATGACCAAGAACTGCAAGTACAACAAGCTGTTTGAAAGTTTGAACATTGATCCACCGTCAACTTTTGTTGAACTCATGGCAAGGGCTCACAAATATACCAAGTTAGATGAAGCTTATGAGGTCCAACAGCAGCATAAGTCAACCAAGCAAGAAAAGTACAGGTCCAGAAGGCACTCACCTCCTAGGAGCAAACATTCTCTAAGGAGAAGGTCGCTCATCTGACCTCTCTGAATGAGCTATTCCATCTGAAGTCCATACTCTAGGAATAATGAGCCTTCGCGAGATACAGAGTTCACCTTAATGAATAAACCTCGTTCGAAGATCTTGCCATGGATCAAAGAATAGGGTGATCGGATCCCATGCTTTTATCCTAAGAAGATGAGGGAGGATTCAACAGGCCGTAGGGATAGGAGCAAATATTGCGAGTTCTATAGGGATGTGGGCCACGAAACTGATGCTTGTTAGCAGTTGAAAAAGGAAATAGAGTGCCTCGTGTAGAAAGACGAGCTAAAGCAATTTGTGGGTGAAGGTAAGCGAGACGAGGGAAAATCGGGTAAACTTGACAGGGGTGCTCGGACCATACACTACAAGAAAAATGCATTTTAATAATAGATATTTAGTAACGGACATTATCTATTGCTAATTAGCCATGGATTAGAAAGAGATACAAAATCAGTTTAATTTTTAATGCTTTGCAACAGCCTTGCAACAGATTAGCAATGGATCATTAGTAAGGGAATATAATCCCTTGTTAAATTAGGCGGCAAATTTTGGCGCTAAAATTAGCCAGAGCTTAGCCACAGATTAACAAGGCATATTAGCAACGGATGTTGTATCCATTGCTAATTTTCATAGAAAATTTTGGCGCCAATATTAGTTAGGGCTTAGTAACAGAATAACAATGTATATTAGCAAGGGAGGTGTTATCCTTTGCTAAATGTCGCGAAAAATTTTGACAGCAATATTAGTTAGGGCTTAGCAATTGATTAACAATAGAATTTAGAAACGGATGTATTATCCCTTGAAAAATTTTGCTGCAAATATTAGCAACACCTTAACAACTGATTATAAACAAATTTAGCAAGGGATATCAAATCCGTTACTAATTTAAATAGATGATTTGGCGCAATATTAAGTAATGGATTAGTAATGAATAGTTATGAAATTTAGTAAGGAATACTTTAATCCGTTACTGAAATTAGTAGCGATTTAGCAAGGGATTTTAAATTCGTTGCTGAAATTAGTACTATGATTTAATTGAGAACATAGTAATGATTTGGTAACGGTTTAACACTGCCAGCTAGCAACAAATTCAAATTTGTTGCTAATGTTGATGGATACACCTTTGCTACTTCTGTCATCCATTAATTTTTTATCTTCTTTAGTTTATTTTCAAACTTAACTAAAAATATATATAAGTTTTTAGTTTTGGAAATAAAATAATAAGATTTTTTATTTGTCAATTTAAATAAATTATCAATTACAATACAACATGAAAACTAATTTTAAAATACATATATAAAATAATAATTTCTCTCTCTTTTTTAATAAAATTGAAATTTTCAATTAAATTTGTGAAGCTCATATTGTAGATTTATAAATTATTTTTAAGTATTTTCTACCGTATATTTACTTAGAAAATCAATTTTCAAGAATAAAATGAAAAATAATTATATCTAATTTAATTTATAAAATATAAAAAAAAATTTTAATGTAGTTTATAATTAAATTTTTTACTCAAAAAAAAATTATTCATTTAGAATAAAATTTTATAAATTTATACCTAATACAAATTGGCGATGGAATTTATTGCTTACATTGATTTATAATTCATGACTTTTTTAATTGATCTCTATCTTTTTTTACCTTAGCTAAAAAATAAGAATAAATAATTAATATATTTAAATAAAATAGTAATATTTTTTATTTGTTAGTTAAGAACCAATTTAATTTACTCCTCCATTAATTAAAAAAACTTAAATCTTTCGGAAAAAGAAAAACAAAACTTAAAAAAATAAAAAACTAAAGGAAAATGACATTGTTTTGGTTTTAACGATAACCTAAGCTCATCTCTGAAACAACCAGATTTATGAAATTTAGAAGTTTTCAATTTAATTATAAATTTAAAAATTTAAAATATTATTTTATTATAATAACAAAAATTTTAAACACTATAAAAACAAATAGAGGAAATCAAACTGCTATTTAAGCTAAGGATTCGACCATAAACCAAGAATCACGCCAAAGAATCAAACCAAGGCCATTCCAAATTACTATAAAGCCTCGAATCTTCTTCAAATCAAGCCAAGATCATTTAGTTAAAGCTTGTATCGGACCGAATAATTCCCATTGCACACTCTTCTTCGCAAAGTTGCGATTGCAACACCCAACCAACCAGCTTCTCTCCTTTTTCATGTTTCTAGCGATCGTTCGGCGAGAACAAGGTGGCGATCAACCTCTTTCTCGATGATAGATGCAATTTCAGTCTCCTTCGCACCGATCGAGCTCTCCTTCATGTGAATCGACGCCCTTTTTTCCCTCTAACGTCGCTATCTCTCGCCACTCGCTTTCCGGACTACCGGTGAGTTCCAGTCGGCAAGACTATTATAGGAATGCTCCTCTCTTGCCGCTGAACTCTATTACGACCTTCCTTCACATTGGACAGACTTGTAGTGGTGCGAATCAAAGTTGTCTTCTTGGACATTTTCCACTTACTTCGACTTCCGACGAACTCAACGCTTGTCTGACAATATACTCTGATTTAGTGAGTTTAAATCGCCTTTTCTGCCTCTTTAAACCAATATTCTTTAATCAATTTTTTCTTTCGCTTAAGAATTGGATTATTGCTAGAGCTAGGTTTTAATGATTGGGGATTTTGAAATTTGGTTCTAATTGGTCGTTTGTTAAAGAAATTGATGCCAAAGTATGATTCCTCATAAACTTTTGAAACCTTTGATGTGTAGATATGATGATTCAGGACAATGACCTAGCTCCGGCCACCGTGTAAGACGGCTGAGACTCCGGCGAGGCAGAAAACACAGAAACTTACCCTTGTCACGTTGATCATGTATCTGTAAATGGAAATCGAACAGGTAAGCACTTTAATCTTAAAATTGTCTAGCATGAACAATTTTAGAAGTTGAATTTTTTTTTTTTTTTTTTTTTTTTTTGTATTGTCAACTGCTAACAAGTGAGAGTCTGACCTTGTATTTAGAAAGTAAGTAGAATTTAAACTACTACAACTTAATTAGGAATATGTAGATCATGGTCAATAAATCACAAATTGGATATGCAAATATTTGTACTTAAGTTAAAATATGATTTGTAAGCTTGGAAATTTTTTATTATACTTTATTTGCGAATGGATTCCTAATATGTGGTCATTATTTGTAAGTGCATTAGAAGTTTAAGTAGAATTGATATTAAGAGCAAAATTGATATTGATATTGATGTTGATTTTGAGGATCGTTGGTGATGAGGATAATGGAGGATGAGTGGATTGGGTTGTGCTTATATTGCTTTAGGGGAATGCTATCGAAATTTTGATAGAATTTAGATTAGTCATAGCAGTTAGATGTATAGATAAACTTATTAGATTAATTCATTAAATTCTCTATTTAAATAAGTTTTTTTGGTTAATTTAGTCATTTCCTTTGTATATGTATATTATCTAGATCGTTCGGGAACATATATTTATTGTACCATCCTTTGTCCTTTGTCTTTGTTAATTTTGCTATAAGTAAATTTTATATTGATGGACAAGTTTATTTTTTGCAGAAGAACAACTAGCAAGCAATTTTCTGAACAAAGCGTGAATAAGTTTGACATTGTGATTCATTTGTTGTGACGTGTAATATTTCGCAGCATCTTGGACTAGTTAGATACTTATTAGGGATAATGATGTTATTTATTTGAGTATATCTTAGATTTATTAGGCATTTATGTTTTTATATGATTTGTTAACTAGACAAATTTTGTATTTATTAAGCATTAAATATTTTTAATATAATTATCTTTATTAAAAATTTAATAGTTTTATATTTACTTTTGCCTAGTAAATACATTTCATTTGATTAGTAAGGAATTTTATCAACATATGAATACACTTTAGTAAAGGATTTAGCAACAAATTCAGTTTGGGATTAGTGAGAAATTTTAATAATATATTAATATATTTAGCAAGGGATTTAACAACGGATGGATATAGTAATAGATTTAATTAGGGATTAGTAATGGATTTTAATACTATATAAATACATTTAGAAAGAGATTTAGCAATGGACAGAAATAGTAATGGTTTTAGTAAGGGATTAGAAATGGTTTTAACTATAGATTAGATACTAATTAGAAACGGATTGACATCCAAATTGGTTCACAAATGGATCAATTTTAGCAATGGATGTTCAATCTTTTAGCAAGGGATTTATCATTGCTAAATTAGCCATTGATTTACAACCCTGTTGCTATATAATTAGAAAGGAGCTTTTTAGAAAGGGAAGCTATCCATTGTTGATCCGTTGCTAAAATGAATTTAGCAAGGGATTTTCAAGCTTTAGCAATGGATTTTTCTATTTCTAAACTGTGTTTTTCTTATAGTGGTGGGGACCATTCACAGTATATTTGGTGGCTCGGTAGGTGGTGATAGTAACTCAGCAAGAAAACGGAGAGCTAGGGAGATATACTTTATCCTACCATAATAAAAGCTTAGCCCAAGACCACCAATATCGTTCTCTGAAATTGACAGCGAGCATGTCCGAGGGTGCTTTGGTAATCGAAGGTGTTTTGGAAAATTTTTTGGTGAAAAAAATCTTAGTTGACGGAGGCAGTGTGGTTAATATGATAACTATGGAGATATTCAAGGCTCTCAAGTTAGATCCAATAAAACTCAAACCTATCCAGACTCCTCTTGTGGGCCTAGCGGGCAAGCCAGTTTAGGTGGCAAGAGCAATGGACATAGATATGAAGCTTAGTGAAGGGGATTCTTCAAAGAAGCTTAAACTAGAATTCATGGTGGCAGACATCCAATTCCCATATAATGCCATATTAGGGAGACCTGTCTTGTATGAGCTAGAAGCAGTAACGAGCATCAGATATTTAACTATGACATTTTACTCATATGAGGGCGAAGTGGTAGCTGTGAAGGGTGACCAGAAAGCAGCGAGAGAAGCATATATAGTGACTTTGAAGCGCTTACCATTAAGCCTACCACTCATGTGGGTGCAAGAGGAAGAATCAACTGATCAACCCATAGAACATCCTCCTTTTGATATTCCTAGGCACAAAGGGGATTCAGTTCTTGAACCGGTGGGCAAACTGATCACATGGGAGATAGAGAAAGGGAAGATCATCAAACTAGGAGTTGATTTGCAGGGAAGATCATCAAACTAGGAGTTGATTTGCCAAGCAAAGTGTAGGAGAATATGAATGCAGTTTTGAAGGATAATATTCAAAGATTTGCATGGTCTGCAGAAGATATAGTGGGGATTAGTTCCAATGTCATCTCTCATAAGTTTAGTATAGACTCGACCTCTAAGCCTGTTAAGCAGAAGAAACGAAATCATGGCTATGAAAGACAACAAGCCATTATGGAGGAGGTTGATAAACTTTTGAAGCCGAGTTTCATAAGGGAAGTAGACTACCCAGAATGGCTGGAGAACGTGGTCCTTACGCCTAAACCCAATGGGAAGTGGAAACTTTGTGTTGACTTTACAGATTTGAACAAAGCTTGCCCAAAAGATCCTTACCCCTTGCCTAACATTGATTAGTTGGTCGACTCAACAGTTGGATATGAGGTTTACAGTTTTGTAGATGCGGTAGTAGGGTATCACTGGATAAGAATGAATGAGATACATGAAGAAAAAACCAAATTTGTTATAAACTGAGGCATTTGTTGTTGCCAAGTCATGCCTTTCAGGTTAAAAAATGCAGGGGCAACATATCAGAGGTTGGTTAACAGCATGTTCAAAGAACGAATTAGACGAACGGTAGAGGTGTATGTTGATGACATGATAGTGAAGAGTATTTGAGCTACTGATCTCTAAGAGACCTGCGAGAAGCATTTCAGATCCTGAATAAGTTCAGCATGAAGCTCAACCTAGAAAAGTGCACTTTTAGAGTAAAAGCAGGAAAGATTTTGGGTTTTATGATATCTCAGAGAGGGATAGAGGCAAACCCTAAAAAAATCAAGGCAATCTTATAAATGAGACCACCCACCAACATTCATGAAGTTCAACAGCTGAATGATTGAATAACCACCCTTGGAAGATTTATTTCTTGTTTGGCCAAAAGGTGCATGCCATTTTACCAGACGTTGAAACAATTGAGAGATTTCAAATGGGATAGTTAGTGTCAACTCGCCTTTGAACAAATAAAAGAATTTCTATCGTCCACCTCGCTCCTAAGTAGACCTAGGAAAAATGAGCCTTTATACTTATACCTTGCAGCTACTGAGAATTCTGTTGCTTCTATGCTACTCAGGGAAGAAGATGGTGAGCAATACCCTATCTATTATGTGAGCAAGGTCCTCAGAGGAGCCGAGCAATGGTACCCATGCGTGGAGAAGTTGGCGTTCGTCGTCCTTATAATGGCAAATCGCCTGCGTCATTATTTTCAATCACATACTATAGTTGTCTGAACAAACCATCCATTAAAAAAGGTCTTGCACTAAGCTGAAACCACAGGAAGGTTAGTGGAATGGTAAATCGTGCTAGGTGAGTTCGACATTAGGTATGAATCTCACACGGCAATGAAAGCACAAGTATTAGCTGATTTTGTGGCTGAGTTCTCCAGTGAAGGCTAAACAAATTACCCATAATCTATAATTTTGAGCCTCGAGGGTGACATATGGAAACTTCATACAGATGCAGCTCTAGGAAACCTGGGAGCAGCAATAGGAGTTGTCCTACAGGGGCCAAGGAAGATAAAAGTATAGTACGCAGCTCGCTTAGATTTTCCAACAACCAAAAATGGAGCAGAGTATGAAGGTTTGATTGCAGGACTCATATTGGCGCTTGAGGTACGTCCTTCAATCCTTCACATCTTCTCAGACTCACAGCTTGTGGTAAGCCAAATTACAGGTACATTCACGATCAAGGAGCCGAACCTAGTTAAATATCATTCTCTGGCCACATCCCTCTTGAACAAGCTGGAAGAAAATGGAGGTACTTGGAAGTTATTACAAATAGAAAGGGCGATCAATAGAGAAGCAGATGCCATAGCCAAAGCCGTTTCACAAGGAGAAACCCTAGCAGAAGGAATCATAGTTGAACAATTGAACTTCTCGAGCTTTGAAACGCAAGAGGTCTTGGTTACCCAAAATGAGGATAGTTCAATGCACCCAATAAAAGATTTTCTGCAAAACCACATTCGACCAAAAGACAAATAAGAAGCCATTAAACTTTATCGAAAAGCAGCAAACTATACACTAGACAATGAAGAGCTGTATAGGAGATCGAAATCACATCCGTGGGTGTTGGCTCAAGGTTTATTTCTCCTCTTACTTATGATGATTATCTCAAAACCAAATAAATTTATATATTATTTCTTGTGCTAAAAATGTTTAATGCAGATTTTGTTATTAAAGAATCAATTGAAGAATTTATTTTTCCTACATCAAAACATTTGCTTGAAGACCATGAAGACTTGGAAGAATTATTTGGGATGGTATGTGTCTTAGGCAATTAATGTAGGTTTGAGAGAAATAATTATTATAAGCGCAAAATAATATTCTTCTTCTCTCCCATTCAAAAATTAATTTTAAATATTTTAAATATAAAAAGCTGAAAGAAATTATCAAAACTTTCTCTCCATGTTTTTCTTTCCAATATATCTTTGGGGCAAATCTTGCTAACAACTATTTATTGCATTTCTAGTCTGCAGCAAAGTTTTTGAACTCAGTTGTCAGAACTCTGTTACAGCTGATTTGCTTTCTGGTTTTAAATACCATTCTGGTTTAATGCACCAGTCATCCTCATTTAATGCAATCTGTTGTCAATGTGTTAACCAAAGGACATGTTCATTTATTACTCCCCATGCCTCATCTTGCTTCATCTAAAAATTATGACAGTCTCATTTAATGCTTTCAAATTTTTTAAACGTTAAAGTGAACCTGTCATTTCTCTGTAAATCTTTTTCTGATTAACCTTATTAATGTTGGGCAAGATTTGGAGTCATTGTTCAAGGTTTCAAAATCTCTCAAAGCTCTCTCTTCAACCCCCTTTAAATTTCTTTTCATCGTTTGTTCTTCAAGAAAAATCATCCAAGTGAAAAGATCTCTGTTTTCATCTCTTTATGAAGAACTGATCTGTGTTTCTGATTTTAAATTTGTATTTTGTTCTTCTGTGCTTATTTCTGCATTTCTCTTTTTCCATATAGATTTCTTTGTAATCTGTTGTGGTTAGAGATATTTAAAAGAAAAATATTTGTGTAAAAGCTTAGTTCAGAAGCTGTAAGGTTATAGGTGTTCAAGCAACCATTTCATTGAGTGAGATATTAAAGTCTTGATCTGAGTTTTCTCATCTCTTTAAAATAGAAAAGGGTAAAGGTCAACTAGAACCTGTGAAATCTAGTGGGTTAAGGTTAGAGTTAGGGGATTAAATCTATTTCCTTGTATTTGTTGGTTTGTCTCTTACCCTTGAAAAGAGATAACATAGTGGAGAATCTCAAGTTGTATCTCGGGGAGTGGATGTAGGCGAGTTAGTGCCAAACCACTATAAATCACTGTGTCTATCTTCTTTCCTTTTCTTAAGTTGTTGCTTGATTATTTTCAATTTGCACAAGTATTTATATTTCCAGAAATGCTAGGTTTATAAGCAAGCTCTATCTCTGTATAAAATTAGAATTCTAGATTTCTGCATCATAATCTTCTGAAGTTTTAGTTGGTTATTCTAAACTTATTTCATTTCAAAACTTTAAGTTTAACCCATTTTCTAAAGTTACAAAAAGGCTTGTGAAGAAGTTCTAATTGTATATATCTTCTTTTGCAAAGTCTTTCTAATCTTGCAGTAACTCAGCGAAGCTATTCTAATCTTGATAACTTTTCTTCACTGAATCGTTCTAATCTTGCAAGAAGGCTTGTGAGTCAGTTCTAATTTCAATAACTGTACTTCACAATCTTTCTAATCTTGGAACTTTGTTGTAAGAGTATTCTAAACTGAATATTCGTCTCTTACATATACATTCTAATTCCACTGCACATAAAATTCTAATTTGGCGTTTTTGAAAGCAAAATTTTTAAAAGCCCAATTCCCCCCCCCCCCCCCCTCCCTGCCCCCTCTTGGGCTATGTCATATATATAAATGGGACCCACAATCTAGTATTAGAGCTTTGTCTCTTGACTTACCGAAGCTTAACGACTTAAGAGAAAAGATCCCATGGCAACCCCACTTCCTCTTAACTCTTTAGAAGGTCAATCCATTTCTAGACCATCGCTGTTTAATGGTTCTAATTACTCTTATTGGAAAACTAGAATGGAAAATTTCATTAAATCAGTTGATATAAATTCCTGAAGGAACATTAACAGTGGTCCTCATGTTCCTATGAAAACTGTTGAAAATGAAAGAGTTCCAAAAACAGAAGAGGAGTATACTGATGCTGATTAGAGTGATATCGCTGTAAATGCAAAAGCTATAAATATACTTCACTATGCATTAGATTTTGCTGAGTACAGCAAGGTTTCTGGATGCAAGTCAGCAAGGGAAGTTTGGGAGAAACTCAGAGTAACTTATAAAGGTACTGATCGTGTAAAGGAATCCAAAATCAACATCCTTTGGAGAGAATACAAAATGTTCAGCATGAAAGAAGGAGAAACTATCATTGAGCTAAATTTCAGATTCACCAACATAGTAAATCCTTTGAGAACTCTTGGAAAGGAAATCCCTGAAGAAGAGCTTGTTAAGAAAATCCTTAGGATTCTACATAATATATGGGATTCTATTGGAGCCATTATGAACTACAAGGAGACTCCTGTGACATATGATTACTTGATAGGAGCTCTTTTTTCTAAAGAGATGAAATTCTCTTTGACTTCTGAAGATAAGAAAAAGAAAGGACTAACTTTGAAGGTCGATTCTAGTGAAGAAAGCTCTTCTGATCTTGACAATGATGACCTAGCGCTCGTTGCTAGAAAATTCAAGAAATTTTACAAAAAAGGTGGAAAGCCACAGAAAAAGTTCATAAAAAAGAACTTCTCACCTAAAAGCAGCAACCTGCCAAAGAAAGAGCCTTCTGAAGTGGTTTGTTATGAGTGCAACAAACCTGGTCATATCAAGCCAAATTGTCCTAGATTGAAAAAGAAGTCAAAGAAATATAAGTTGAAGTAAGCATTTGTAGCTGCTTGGAGTGACTCAGACGAATCAAGTTCTGAAAGTCAAAATGGCCAGGAGGAAGTCACAAATATCTGCTTGATGGTCGTTACCAATCCTGACTCTAAAGCAAACAACACTCTAATTTCAACACAGAGAGCTGAAAGTTGCAAAATAAATGCAACAGTTCATAAGGATGAAGAAAGCGATGTAAGTATCTCTGAACCTGAATCTGAAAGTGATATTCTAGATACTTATAACAATCTCTGTACTGAATTTGAAAAACTTGTTAAAAAGCATAAGGTTTTAAAGAAAGATTACAAAAAGTTGAAAACAGAATGTGATCACTTAAAAGATGCTTTTTATCAAGAAGTTACATGCAAAGATTTGATTATTGAGATAAAAGATTTGAAAAGTTGCAATGAAAAATTTTTCTGAAAATCTATAACACTTTGAGGAGAAATGTGAAAATCTAAATTCTGAGAATGACTTTCTAAAAGCTGAGATTAGAATTCTAAATGAAAAAATCAGTTCTAACCATGATCGTGCTTCAAGAGAAAAACTTGTTTCTATGAGTAAAAATGTCATTTCTAATGTTGTAAAATTAGAACATCAGAAACATATTGAAAAATTTGGCAATGCTGATTAAAAGAAAAGTCACAGCAAGAAAACCGAAAAAGGATCTACACCTGTTACCACTGATCCTCCATGACCCAATGTATGTTGGGTACCTAAATCTGCGTGATATTTTCAGGTGTGCCTAAGGAGCAAGCTGAGAATAGAAATGTGGTACATGGACAGCGCTTGCTCTAGGCATATGACTGGTGATAGAAAGAAATTCACCAAATTAGAAAAGAAGAAGGGAGGTACAGTGAGCTTTGGAGACAAAGCTAAAGGTAAAATTGTTGGTATTTGTGTGGTAGGTTCTAATCCTTCAATAGAAGATGTATGTTTAGTAGAAGGATTACATTATAATTTATTAAGTGTAAGTTAGATTTGTGATAAAAACAAAAGAATGATCTTTGAGCCATCTCATTGTGAAGTTTAAAATATGCATGATAGCAAAACTTTATTTGTAGGTAAAAGATTTGGAAACATATACCTAGTAGATCTTTCTAATATGCATAACCTAGACATATGTTTAGTTTCTGTTGATAATTCTAGTTGGTTATGGCATAGAAGACCTGGTCACACAAGCATGCACCTCATTTCTAAACTGTCAAAGAAAGATTTAGTTCGTGGTTTACCTAAATTAAAATTTGAAAAAGATCATATCTGCGATGCATGTCAATTGGGTAAACAAACCAAAACATCTTTCAAATCTAAGGGCATGGTTTCTACTTTTAGACCTTTAGAATTGCTACATCTTGATTTGTTTGGACCTGTCACCCCATCTAGTCTTGGTGGTAAATCATATGCATTTGTCATTGTTCATGATTACTCTAGATTCACCTAGACTCTCTTCTTTAGAAATAAGGATGAGTCATATGACCTGTTTGTTCATCTTTGCAAGAGAATTCATAATGAAAAATGATACAACATCACTGCAATTAGAAGTGATCATGGAAGAGAATTTGAAAATAAAAAATTCAGTGATTTTTGCAATGAATCAGGAATCTTTCATAACTTCTCAGCACCTAGAACACCCTAAAAAAATAGAGCAGTTGAGTGCAAGAACAAAACTCTTCAAGAAATGGCCAGAACCATGCTGAGTGATTCTAAACTTCCAAAATACTTCTGGGCAGAAGCCGTAAACACAACATGTTATATTCTAAACTGAGCCTTAGTGAGATCTAAACTTAAAAAGACTCATATAAGCTTTACAAAGGCAGAAAGCCAAACATTGGCTGTTTTCACATATTTGGGTGTAAATGCTTTAATCGTGATAACAAGAAAAATCACCTTTCTAAATTTGATGCAAAATCTTATGAAGGAATTTTTCTAGGTTATTCTAATAATAGTAAAGCATATAGGGTGTTTAATAAAAATACACTAGTTGTAGAAGAATCTATTAATGTTGTCTTTGACGAATCTGATTCTACTTCTAGAATTTTAAAAAGTGATGATGTTGTAGACTTCAATCAAGAAGAATAGAATGAACAAACATAACAAATAGAATAGCTAGAAAACACTCAGAATGCAGATGATCAGGTTGAATCAGAAGACAGACATGAAGTTCAGAATGTTTCAGAAAACCAATTGCCAGAAACAGGAAATGAGCATTCCGACTTACTAAAAGAGTGGCGATTCCACAAGTATCATCCTCAAGAGGATATCATTGACAACCCTACAGAAAGGATGACGACTAGAGCTAAACTTAGAAGATACTTTGGTAATGTTGCTTTCGTTTCTCAAATAGAACCTAAGAACATTGATGAAGCTCAAAATGATGAGAGTTGGATTCTTGCTATTCAAGAAGAACTCAATCAATTTAAGGTAAACCAAGTTTGGAAACTTGTTTCTAGACCTAAAAATCATTCTGTAATTGGAACTAAATGGGTGTTTAGAAATAAGCTTGATGAACATGGTAATGTTGTGAGAAACAAAGCTAGGTTAGTGGCTCAAGGTTACAACCAAGAGGAGGGCATCGATTTTGATGAGACTTTTGCCCCGGTTGCTAGACTTGAGGCCATTAGAATGCTTTGTGCATTTGCATGCTTTAAAAACTAATGCTTTATCAAATGGATGTAAAAAGTGCTTTCTTAAATGGTTTTCTAAATGAAGAGGTGTATGTTGAACAACCACCCGATTTTGAAGTTTATGAAAAGCCAAACCATGTTTATAAACTTACTAAAGCATTTTATGGTTTAAAACAAGCTCCAAGAGCTTGTATGAAAGATTAAGTAAGTTTCTACTTGAAAATGGTTTTTTTAGAGGAAAGGTGGATACTACACTTTTTATAAAAAAGAAAGCATTTGATATTCTAGTTGTACAAATCTATGTTGATGACAAAATCTTTGGATCTACTAATGGCCTTCTTTGTAAGGAATTTTCTAAGATTATGCAGGGTGAGTTTGAAATGAGTATGATGGGAGAGTTGAACTTCCTCCTTGGGCTTCAAATTAAATAATGTGACAATGGAATCTTCATAAACCAAGGCAAGTACACACGTGAACTTCTAAAAAGGTTCAAAATGGATATTGCTAAGGTATATAGCACTCCTATGAGCCCATCCTCAAAATTAGAAAATGATGAAAAAGGAAAGGATGTGGACATAAAACTGTTTAGAAGTATGATTGGTTCTCTGCTATACCTAACTGCAAGCAGGCTTGACATTCACTTTAGTGTATGTCTATATGCTAGATTTCAGTCAAGTCCCAAAGAATCACACTTAATTACTGTAAAACGAATTCTAAGATATCTTTGTGGTACTTCTAATCTTGGCTTGTGGTATTCTGAAAATGATACATTTGATCTTGTTGGGTATAGTAATTCTGATTTTACAGGAAGCAGAGTAGATGGAAAGGGTACTTATGGAACATGTCAGTTTCTAGGAAGCGCTCTTATATCTTGGTTCAATAAAAAGTAGACATCTGTTGTTCTTTCTACTATAGAAGCAGAATATGTAGCAGCTGGAAGTTGTGTTGCGCAAGTACTGTGGATCAAACAACAGTTGGAAGACTATGGTCTAAAATTAGAAATGATTTCAATAAGATGCGACAACACAAGCTCTATCAACCTCTCAAAAAATCCTATCCAGCATTCTAGAACCAAGCATATAGAACTTAGACACCATTCCATTCAAGATCACGTTCAAAAAGGTAACATAGTGGTTGAGTTCATTCCAACAGAAAAGCAATTCGCGGATATTCTCAGTAAGCCATTAAATGAAAACCAATTTTGCTAAATTAGAAGAGAACTAGGTATGTTAATTCTAAATTCTTAACTTTAGAACTCAGTAAGCCAGTTCTAAATGCTTTCTGAAAATGAAAAAAAAAGGAACTCTATGGTATACGTTTTAATATGAAATTTGTGTGACCTTGTGTCTATGTGATCAAAATGATAAATGGAATTCTGATGTGACCATCAACGTCAAGATCCAAGCTATAACAGACACATTTTTTTTGTTGTGTTTTTTTATTTCTTATTTTTTTATTTTTTTGATTTTGTTTATTTTATTTTGTTCCCTTTGTTGAAAAATAAATGTAGCTACAAAATATTTATTATAGGGGTATCAAGGGTCAAGTCAGTTACTTTCCCCCTCCTCTCTAAAAATTGTCTCTTTTGAGTTCAAATTTCAAATTAATGTAACTGCCCTCTCTTTCTCTCTCCCATGTTTCTGATAGCATTAACCCTAGCCTCTACTTTCTACTTTTCTCTTTCCTCATTTATTCAACAACTTCTTCACAAAGCTGTTTCTCTCTCTCTCTCTCTCTCTCACACACACACATACACACACAAATGAAAACTCAAAATCAAATCCTTCTTTTTCCTTCTTCTCTTCTCTCGCTCGGTTCATCTTTGGAAATCAAAATCTTAGAACCCTAAAATGCTCAAAATATCTAGTTCTTCCCACTCTTCTTTACCCATGACCATTGAAGAGCTAGAGACTCTAGCTCGTCTCACCAAGAAATACAGAGAACACGAAAGTGCTCTTCTCAAATCTCTACCTCAGTCAAGTCCCGCTTCAAAGAGAAGCAAAAGGAAAACTGTAAAACAGGAAGAAAAAGGGAAGAAGATTGCAAGAGAGATGTCACCAAAAGGAAAAGGTAAACCTATTCTCTCTCGCAACACTCTAATGAGATCGTACTCTATGGACTGGAAATTTTTTGGAAAACCTGAGTTTGATTTCAAGAATATGTTTGAATATCAAGGGTGGTTGCACTTTCAGAAAATTAATAAACCTTGTTATGAGACAGTGGTAAAAGAGTTCTATGAAAGTCTAAAGGAAATAAACTCAGAGTGTCGGTCGTTAAAAATTGATGGTGAGGAGATGTTCCTGACACTCGACGACCTAAATAAAATCTTAAGATTCCAAATCTAGGGTTGAAAATAACCAAAATCAAAGAAGTGATGAAGATTAGCAATTACAAAAAGGATGAGTTTTTGGAGAAAGTTTTGAAGAAGGGGGTCTCTATAAAAAATCTGTGGTGGATTTCTCCGATCTGCAAGAGAATTTTAAATGGTTATACAAATTAATCATCCACTATATCTTCCCGAAGAGCGGATCACTGACATATGTGAACCAGGTTGAGCTGTGCCTGATGTGGCACATTGTTAAAAGAAGACGCTTCAACCTATGTTATGTTATTTTCGACAAGATGGTAAGCAAGCCTAAGAAGCTCCCATACGGTATGATTCTCACATGTGTCTTTGAGTTCTTAGATGTGAATCTGAAGAAAAAGAAATGTCAGCCAGTATCAAGGCTTGACAATAATTCTTTAAAATTGAAAGATGAGGAAGAAACTAAAGAGCAAGGTTTAGAAGGGAAGGATACTAAGAAAGAGTCAGAAAAATCAAAAGTGAAAAAGGAAGCTGAAAATTTAGAAAAGGGTAAGGTTGGTTCTGAAAAGGAGTATATAGAAGTAGAAACAGAAAAGGGTGAATTAGAATCTGCAGGCCTAGAGAAGGTAGCTGGAGAGGCTGAGAAAATGGAAAATTTAGAAAATTTAGAAAAACAAAATGCAAGTTTAGAAATAGAGCCAAATGTTGAGACTGAAGTAATAGCAGATAAAGGGAAAAAGGCTGAACCAGAACCTGCAGTGGAGGAAGCAAGTGAGGAGAAAATAAAAGAATTATTTCTAAGTAATGATGAAGAAGAGGTACAACTGGACATTTGTAAAAAGGCAGAGAAAGAAGGCGAAGCCGAGAAGGCACCAGAAACGGGAAGTGAGCTTAGTGATAGAGTAGCAGTGCTAATGGAACTACAAAAAAGGCTTAATACTGTAACAGACTGATTTTCTTTTAGTGTCGGTAATAGTAATTTACCGGTCTGTGAACAGTACCATCGGTCCGGGACTTGGTATTATTTTAGTCCGGAAAAATTACGGTGCATAGTTAATATTTTCTTTACTATTTTTGGAG
>CANUEP010269637.1:0-60393 GCA_947857235.1 Jatropha podagrica
GAAGACCTTAAGAGAGAGAGACAGAAACCTTGTGGCGGCGCATGGCGGTCGACGACGAGGTTTCCGGTGATGAATTTTCGGGTCTTGGGTCGCCGGAAGCTAGGTAACTTATCTCCGGTGGCTGTTATTTTAAACTTGTTCTGAATTTTGGCTATTTCTTGGGGGCTTTATTGCATCCTTAACAGTTAAAAACTTATTTCGTTTTTTTTTTTTTTTTTTTTTTTTTTTTTTTTTTTTTTTGTGGAAATAGGAGAATTTGCAGGAATAAGAAGAGGAAAAATAATCAGACCACTATAGGCTCTGATACCATGTGAAAGAGAGAAGAAAAAGTTTTGAAACAAGTAATTGGCTTGATAAATTTTTATATACGGTTTAAGGTATATATAATACACAAAAAACAGTTCAAAAAAGAAAAATAATGTCCTAGTATCCTTCTAATATATACACAATCTACCCCAATAATTATAAGATTCTAACAGATAGAATTTGGCAGTAAGAAAAATGCCAAAGTTCTTTGGAAGTTTATCCTTTTTAATTTTTGCTTTGTTGTAGGGTCTTTGGATAGAGAACTGCATGCCACTTAAAGTTAGAGTTTGCTCTTTAATTTGTTATGAGCAAGGTGTTTTTGGCTTCTAGACAGGCTTATGCCTTTCGGTGTTTATTTGGGTGTTATCCATCTCGATTGGTGGAATTTACTTCTTAGCTTTTCCTTTATGTTTTTGTTCGTGGTTTTTTGCTTAATTTTTTGGGAGGATACCTTATCATGGACAACATACTTTCTATTTCTTTCTCAGCAACTTTTCTTTTCTTCTGAAGAAAGGAAAAGAAAAGAAAAGGAAATTAAACTGAGCCTTTGTATAGTAGGTGTTAGTAGGTAAGTTAATTCTTAAGATTGCTTTATCTCTAAGGATTCTCTCAACTAGTTTGCTACCGTCTTTTCTTTGTTTGTCCTTGAATGATACACTCGAAGCAACTACTTATTCAAATGCAGGGCATTATTTTGAAATGAAGTTGAAGAAGAATATGACTAGCTGAGTCTTAAAACTGTTTTGTGATGGGTGCCATTAGAATGAACCAGCTGGTACATCCTTTTCATAGGTGTGATGTCTAAAAGAATAGTCATTCCAAGGAGGCCTGGGTCTTGTACTATGTTTATTTATTTTGTTCTTATTTGCATGTTCTTTCTCATCTGGTTTGCATTTTTTTTCTCATTATTTCTCATGTTTCTTTTGTCGTTAATATGTGTTTCTGGACCTGGTTATTCAAGCCAGTCCCATATTACCTTGTTCTGGGTCTAGAAAGAGGTTATCAAATGCTGGCACATTGTGTTTAGTGTGCTTTCCTTTATAGGTTGGTTCCAGCACTGTACATATGCTTATGTATATATCTCTATGATGCACGACTAATGCTCGTGTTAAAACAAATATGTTATAAGAATGGCTGTTTATGCCCTTGATATTTTTTGGAAATTAATTGAACACAATGAGCAAATATTTTATGATAAATGGTTAATTTTTATGTTAGATAATGGTTTCAAATTTTTAAGATCCTAATTTTTTCTGTACTTTAATAGATAACTGCACTCGGCATTTTATCAAAGTAATCTAACATAATCCTCATGTGTTTTTCATTCAATTGTTTCTGTTGTTTTAATTTGGTTTACAATTTTTCATGGTAATGCCTTTTATATGTGTATATTCTGATCCTTTTGTTTCTAGGCATGGCTGTTTATCATTAGTTGCTTTAGTCCATATGGCACTATCAGTATTTTGATACCTAATATAATAATTAATGATCACTGTCCTCATGTGTTTTATTCAATTGTTCCTGTTGTTTTAATTTGCTTTACAATTTTTCATGGTAATGCCTTGTATTTGTGTATATTCTGATCCTTTTCTTTCTAGGCATGGCTGTTTATCATTGGTTGCTTTAGTCCTTATGGCACTATCAGTATTTTGATACCTAATATAATAATTGATGATTACTGTCCTATAATATGTTATTATCACACGTATATTTCTGATCATATTGATTCCTTGGTGGACACTGATATTGCTTCTTGCAGCTAAAATTCCAATTTTTTCCCCTTTTGTACTTATCTGAACTTGATTGATTACAGTGCTATGACAAATATCTTCAACAAAGTCTTCGCAAAGCAGCCAAATTGCGAGGTCATTCATTTTGGGCCAGGGGGCCTGATAATGCCGGTCACTATAATTCTAGGCCACATGAAACTGGGTTCTTCTGTGAACGAGGTGATTATGATAGTTACTTCGGGCACTTTTTTCTACATTGGTATGCTCAAACTTTGATAGACCATGCGGATAATGTTTTATCTCTTGCAAGCCTTGCATTTGAGGACATCAAGATAATTGTTAAGGTAAGTATGTGACGTAGCTTAATTTATACGGAAATTTTAAATATTATTATTGTTATAATTAAGATTAGGTCTGGTGACCGATATTCAAAACTGTCTGTGTTTATGTCATTTTGGTCTTAACTTTTAATTTTGCCAATTTTCTTCCAATTTGCAAAACTAGTTGCATCTATGACACATTTACCAAACTTGCATTTAAAATTTAATATTTTTTAAAAAAGTCTTTTTTTTTTCTCTTTCCTCTCTCCTGGAACCCTTATTTGTCTCCTATGCCCCTCACCGATGTTAGAGATGCAATTATGATATTTCCAGTCGTCTACATTTGGTTCTATTTAGTAGTCTTCTTATTTAGTAGTTTGCTAATTTTTCTTGGCAGGAGATATGCTATTTAGTAATCTTCTTATTTAGTTGTCTTTCTATTTTAGTAGTCTTCCCATTTAGTAGTTTCCTATTTCATTTATGGTAGGAGATCTCATTATAGTAGAATTACTTTAATTAGTACTTGTATCCTCTACAAATTGGAGGCTTCAAGTATAAAATAAAACAAACAGAATTATTTTCAACTAAATTGAGATCTAGATTCTCTCTAACTATTCTAAGATTAGAGCTTCCTTTTAACAAGCCTAAGGTTAGAGCTCCCTTTTAATGAGCTCGCAATATTCAGCAACAATAGGTCAAGGAAGGAATTGTGGTAAAACGAAAGGTTTAGCTTTTGAATCAGATTTTATTGTTAATAGGCCCGTGACGAGATCCTGGTTGATTGAACATAAGCATTGCTGCTTACATCTGCTGGGGGATCACATTATGTAGCCCCTGCTTTTCATATCTGCCTTCACTGACATGGGAATAAAATTGTTCATTTGTTAATTTCATTCAACTTACATATCTTGTAATGGATTGATTACAAATGGAAGATTTGGAAATCATTATGTCATTTTGATCATAATAGGAATGTAATCGAGTTTATGACATCAGTAATGATGGTGGGGCTTTTTTCTTATGGATAAAAAATGAAGATCTAAATAAAAGATCTCAATTTGCAGATTCCAGCTGTTTATTGGTGGTATAGGACTGCAAGCCATGCAGCTGAGCTAACGGCAGGATACCATAACCCCACAAACCATGATGGATATGCTTCAGTTTTTGATGTGTTGAAAAAGCATTCAGTAACAATGAAATTTGCTTGCTCAGGATTGCAAATCCCTAGTCATGAGAGTGATGAAGCGCTTGCTGATCCTGAAGGTTTGAGTTGGCAGGTGATAACCCTTTTATGGTCCCTTTATATCCCCTATTTCCATGAACTATATAATTTTTTTGGACCTTCTCAGTAACTCTTTTGCTGTTAAGTTTGATGATGGCCATAGGTGTATATAGATCAACTTCTTTTCTTGCAGGTTTTAAATTCTGCTTGGGATCGAGGATTGACAGTTTCTGGTGTAAATATGCTTTCATGTTATGATAGAGAAGGGTGCATGAAGGTGGTTGAGATGGCAAAGCCTCGGAATGACCCTGATCGCCGTCACTTTTCATTCTTTGTATATCAACAGCCATCTCCTTTGTTTCAAGGGGCAATTTGCTTTGACGAGTTGGATTACTTCATTAAATGCATGCATGGTAAGCATTTTTATTGCCTAACTCATGGTGCTGGAGAATTCTATTGAGGAGTTTTGGGACGTAATATTTCATCTTTCTATTTGGTGTTGCTTATAATGTCCTTCACATCCTAATGTGGAAGTGTGACATGCAATATCCTTATGATTAAGCTGATTTCATTTTTAAATTGAAAAGACTTCGTATAATGGTAAATAAATCATTAATTGTTCCAGAAACAATTCTTCATCACCTTATAATTCTTATACAATGTATATATAACGTAATTACTTTAACATCATCGGGACATCCACCACGGAGAACCTTAGAAGATAAACTTAGAGAGATGCTCCCCAAAATCTTTAAAATGTGAAAAGCAAGGTTCTCCCTCATTTTTTAACTGGAACAGCCTTTGGGCTTTACAGGTCATTTGTTTTAGAAGTATGCTTATTCTTGTCTAGCATGTCCTCACTCTTTCTTATCTCTTGTTTGTGTTTCTTTAAAAACAAAAGTCTCAATGAATGACAAAACTGAAAAATAAAGAATCTCATTCTCTTTCTCTCTCTTTCTTTTTTCTTTTTAATTTCTATTTTCTTTTATATTGAAAAACTCCAAAAAAGTTACAGAATTCAATTTTCCAACTGAATTTGTCAAAATTTGATCTGATTATTATGAAACTAAAAGTTAAAGATAAATTGGAATTTAAGATTAGTTTTGTGACTTTAGATAAATGAAACCATTGGAATTCTACAAACAACTAGTAATGAAATCCATAAGGGAAATTAAGCTGTTGGATATAACTGGAAGAATAATCTTATGAAGTATGACACATTGGATACCAATCCCAATGACATAAGCAAAGATAATCATCATCGTGTGTGGTGAGGTTTCCTACTGGTTGTGAATTCTAAGGCAACTGCTATCAAACAAGCTCGATTTACTACAGAAATTTCACTCTTTTTCTTTAATTTGTGCTATCTTGTCTGAGAATTGGAGGAAATACATGGTTCAGATGAGTATTTATTCAGTGGCAGGCTCTTTTCATGGTGAGAATGACTTGGACATAGAAAATGCATGAATAAAAAATTAGTAAGTTAGGGTGTTCGATAGCACTTTAACACTTAAACTTGGAAGTTTCAAAACTTGAGTTATTTACTAACTTTTTTCTATATATTACTTACAAAATTTCAATTAAACTAAAACAGTAATCACACACTTTTCCTTTAATTTGTTTTATCTTTTCGAGAATTGGAGGAAGTTCACGGTTCAGATGAGTGTTTATTCAGTGGCAAGCTCTATTTTTGTATTAGAAAAACTCAGACTTAGAAAATGCTTGCATAAAAAATTAGTAATATAATTAAACACCACCTTAGGCAAGGAATGGTGCTTCAGTTGTGACTTTTACATGTAGCCTTGAATGATTGTTATGATTGAAGAAAGGAGAAACCTCAAAAGGAGGAGGATTTGATGTGTCATATTTTTTAAGTCCCATACAATGTATGAAGTTGCCTTGCTGTCTTGGTTTCTGGATATTGACATGTTGTATTTTGTGTTCACTGTTAATTCCTTGGCATTATTCTTTTTTTCTTTTTTTTTTTGTTTTCCTTTTAGGATGTTGGTAATGTTGATTGCTGATTTAACCTTTGCAGGACACGTATCGGTTGATCTCGTATCCTAACAAGAAACTGCTTTTTCCCCTTTGGAAGATAGATTAAAGCAACTAGTTATGAATGTAGTCTATAGAGGAAACAAATGCAACTGTAGCTCCCTGCACCAAATTTGTAAGCTTTTCTTTAGAATCTTTGTTTACTATGCAATAGTTATTTTCTTTTTTTAATGCTTAGTTACATTTCTGGAGATACATTGTCTCCACATGCAAAAGTGGGGAGGCAATTAGGCAGACAAAAAGTGTAAGAATGTATGAAGTTGACTATTAAACCAATTGTAGCCATTACACAGTACAATGATCTTTTCATAGCTATGATTTGCATAGTGTGCATGTTTAAGAGGATGTTCTTGGGATTTAGGAATAGTGGGGATGACATAATAGAAATGGGATAATTGGGTTTTGTGTTGGTTTAAGTTGCTCTGGATGCAACCGTATTTGGCAGGTTCCAGTGCTTGAGTTTTTGACGTGTTGGTTCACTCACCACTGTTGAGTTGTGGGGTGAATCTGATCATATTTATATTGGTGCTGCCCTATATTTTTGGGCAGTTTGAGTTTTATGCATATTTATGTTGGCAATTTATGCCTATGATACTACTGCTACTACTAGGCATTTTGTGCTTGTACTCAGCTCAAATTGTAGTGATCCCAGTTTCGAACGAGACTTTGGCAAAAGTGGTTTAAATGCTGTGTTATTTAGTTAATTTACTCTGCTTGACAAATTTAATTTGAACTGGGTACAGTTCTAATTAATGAATTGGTTCCTCGGCTCCTCTCAATTCATAGGCAACAGTTCGGACAGCGAAAAATTCCTTGGGCCCCTAGAAAGACACCTCTTCTTGGGTATTTCCCTCCCCTTTTTGGTTTGTTTTTTGCCAACCGTTTGAAGGTTATTTTAGGTTCAATCAACAGGGAAAAATGAGTGTTTTTGGACGGAAGGGCAACTTGGTTTAGCAAATGTACTATACAGGGACTATTTAGTGTGTATCTGAAAATGTAAGTGTATACTGGTTAATTTTGGCAAAACACAGACAATCGTAATTTTCTTAATTAAAGATAAGTTAAAACACTAAATTGTATGTGAAAAACTGTTGCCAAACAGTCTCAGCCCAACCATCCACTTTGGATTTTCTTAACTTCAAGGGTGTATAATAAGTCCCTTGTAAACATTAAGGGCGCCTAAGGGCTTTTTATTATACATTTTAGTTTTTAATTAGCTGAATATGTAAATTTATCCATGAATTTTGCAATTTTAATTTTGACTTTACAGGTGATTTACCGTGCATAGAGATAATTTTATAAGTTAAAATTAACGAGCGATAAAAAAATTAAAGTGCCGTGAAGTTAAATCCTGAAAGTTCAAGCCCAGGCCCAAATACATGCATTCGGCAGTTTTTAGTCTTATATATTGCCTTTCACACAGATGCAAAGGAAATGGATTCAAAGAAGCAAAGCAGCTCAAAGTTGTAAATGACTCCATTACTTTCTGTTATCGGAAATAGCTTATGACTTGCCATTTTTTCACTAGCCAATTGAAGAGTCAATAATTGAAAAAAAATGCATAAATTTATGTTGGTAAATGAAATTTTCAAGTTAAAATGTTCATAACATAAATGTAAACCCAGTAAATTTAGGAACTCAATTTATCTACAGGAAGTTGTTTGAAAGTTTGTACTCCCAAAATTGTATTCTTGACATAAGATAGTTTGATTCTCTCAATGAAGCCAAATTCTGCGAACCAAAAATAAGGAAGAAACAAAGAAATCTCAAATGGAACCTTTTAGATACCCTGGAAATAGATCTATAGCTACATCTGCCTTGTGACCGTAACATCCTCATTCAACTATTCCTTGCAAGATGCACAATTAATCTCTCCCGTTCATTTATTTGAAGGACTCTGAGTCTCGGTTAAACTCAAATTTTCTAAATCAGATTGTTGATTCTGGAAAAAAACATCAAATTCCATTGAAAGAATTTCACCTCATCTTTCAGAGTCGCAGTATTGGGGAAATTCACATTGGCAAGGACCTCTTCGCACCTGCAATGTGAAGATAATCAGACAATATTATACTAAAATGTTCTCCACACAAATTAATTGAGTCTATTCAGATACCTTTTTCATTTCAAATTCCCTTCTATCTAAATGCACTCAGTTTTGGAAAAAGAAACCAAAAAAACAAAATGATTTTCAGAACATAAAATATTCATAGATGGTCAAAACATTACATTCATGTAATGACTTACCATTTTGTTTTATTTAATTTTTTTCAATCCATTACTTTTTAAACACATGAAAACTTATTGAAAAGGGCAATTGGAATTCCTGTGGGTTCAATACTAGAAAGCTGAAAATTAACAATAGAGACAATGGGGAAATGCTAAGTTTAAGGTCCAGAAAATCTATCCAAGTCGTTTAGAATCAGGTAGACATGACTATTTATTACTAATTAACTTCATAGATCGCTTGGTATAGGATGTTAGCCCAGAACTATATCATCCATGCCAATGCAATTATTAGTTCCCTATTCAATTATTCCTATTTTGGTGTTTCACATGTCATTTTGTGATGCTATCACTGTTTTGTTATCCTGACCAAAGAAAAATACCCAGAAACTCATCTCCTAAAACTCAAGGAAGTCAAGATGAAAAAAATTTAAAATATAAATAAAAAAACCGGAACTTAGTTAACACACCTTTCGAAATGTAAAAGATACTCTTCTTGAGCCCCTATTGACCACATTGTTATTTACCAAGTCAATCTGTAAAAAAACATGAATACACCTTCATACATGAGTATGAGAAAAATATATGCTATAGTGTAAACATGCATATACATAGGACATGCATATAGAGGGATGGAGGAGGCAAAAGCCACTTAACGTGCAATATGCTAACCAAAACATGACCAAACAGTTGGGAAAAGATATAAAAACTTCTTAAAACGAAGAAAATAAATTCCTCCCACTTTATTGTGGTGATTGAAGACATGAAGGAGATAGTATCAAAACCCAGATCCTGTTTGTTTCTTTCTGTATCTCATTAGGCCAATTTAGCAGCCGATGGACTAGCCAAACATGCAAAATAATTTTTTGGATATTTTGATTTGTATGAAAGAGCACCAACCACTCCAGTGGCTCTTTCAGGACATAACTAATTTCCCAACTTATTAATAGCATAGCTCATAATTGAAGGAGAAGAAACAAAAAAATTTTCACCCCTGATATATGTGTATATATATACACACACTTTTCCTGCTTATTGCAAGTTGCTAAAGAAGATCCACTTGATAGACAAAAGTTTCATGTTTTAGCATTTCATAAATTTGATCTAAATTCCCTATCGACAACTCTCAGATTTTCTTTCATTGAGGATAAATGTATATCTGGATCATTTCAATTGTTAATGTCATCTATTTAGACATCCAGACAGATCAAAGCAAATTTGAATCCCTCCAATGACTTCCCTTCAAACTTTGGCCAGTTTTAAAGTTGTTACTTTAAGAACAAGTATGATAACACTTGATTTGGAAATTCTTGTGAAAATTGTTTATAGTTCATAGTTTGACATGGTTTCATATCAACCACTAATTTAATGGTGTGAGTAGTTAAAGAACATCTGATATTTCATTCCCTCTATCAATAAGACCTATAGGCATCAGTAAGTTTTCATTTTGCAATAGTGTGCATGCTTATAATGGTTTTGGGTCACTAGATCCTATTTAGTCGTAACCTATTTAGTCCAGTTACGACGGTTTTTTTTTTTTTTATCAGTAAGTTTTCATTTTGCAATAGTGTGCATGCTTATAATGTTTTTGGGTCACTAGTTCCCATTTAGTCCAGTTACCACAACTTTTTTTAAAAATAAATAAATAAATAAAGGAATTTACCCAAATTTAGTTGACAGGTAGTTTTCGGAAAACTTGAACTTTTAGGAGATTAGAGCCAGGGTTTTTAGAATAAAAAATTAGAGGTTGAAAAGTAACATGGCAGATATGATTTTCTTTAGAATAATAAAGGAACATTACACAAATGATAATAAACTATTACCATCACATTTATAGGACTTGGGACTCATGCCAAGAAAGCATCACAACTTCTAGTGTTAGAATTGCATCAAACAACTTGAGAAATAGAGAAAAATCTGCTGGAGTTTTATTAACTGAAACTGGATTATAATGCATTTCAAGCATGGTTCTTTATAGAACCAAGCTTATCCTAAAACTAAAAGGAATTTTGAAAATAGTCCTAAAGGAGTATCCAAAGGAAACTAACAGGAATGATGTTATCCAAGGCAATAAGGACTCGAGCTAAGATTTTAAAATAAAAATAGACTCCGAACAGATGTAAGAGATTTCCCAGCAAAAAGCTAGAATAATTGCCCTTTTAATTTATTTAAATAGACATGAATAAAAAAATTTTAAGGAGTATAAAATAAATTTGAAATAAATCTTAGATAAAATAAGGACCATAAATCTAAAATTCTGTATTCGAATTTGAATTTTCTTGATTTCCTTGTCTGCCATTGGTGCTCAAACTTGTAGCATTCCACCTAGAAATGTTAACTGGTGCAATAAGTCCTTAATATATATTCAGCCCCATCATTTGATCAACATTGAACCACAAAGTTAGGCCACAAGCTAATTTATTTGGGGAAGAATTTGAACAGAATCAAAAGTTGGAGAAGTTGCCTGAATAAATAACCATGTTGAAAAAACACAAAATTTAAGGGCCACGAGATGTGACTTGTTTTAATTTAGGAGTCCAAGTCTCACAAGGAATAGGAGTAAATTACCTAGTTGTGTAAAGTTAATTTGAGTCTACCAATTGACATAAACTCTATTGGTGTACCTACAGGTGATTGTGGGGGGAGTTCATAGATTCATGCCTTAAACCCTTCCTCCCACAGAGGTCAGAGTAAAAAGAAAATAAGTAAATGTGGCCCTAGAATGGAGTAGCATGATGCAATTTTGACCCTAAACATTTAAAGACTTCCTTCATAAAGTTGATCATAATATGAGGTTATAGTTCCATCTAACCACTTTGCAAATTCCCCAAATAAGTTCTACTCTCATTTTCTGAATTTTAGCAAATCCTACTAAAAGATTTTCCCTCAACATGTTAAACATTAAACCATATTTTTCTCATCATGTGAACATAATATTTATCTTTAACAGCTTCTTATCATTTGCATATAACAGAGTTGACCACTCCCTAACCTGACTATATATGGAAATGCTTGAACCCATAAGAGAAAATAGCATGAAATAGAAAATATTTGGTTAACCTGATATACCTTATGATGTGGGATGTAATGATGCCAAGCATAACGGGCTTCTCCAGACAATAGGAGCATAGATCGAGGAGGAAGATAGATAGCCCTCCTTATTAGATTTGAGCCATCATCAAAATTTTCAACTTTCACATCATTACTTGATGCAGCTTTAGGAACCCATGAACCATCTAAGTATCTCCGGAACTCCATTATGCAAGGCCCTGCTAATGAAAGGCTAAAAATTAATCCTTCAAATGCTGAATGGGTGTCAATGTGTGGGGACAAGCCCACCCCACGCGGGTACTCATTAACCTGTAACATAATCACCAATTTTCAGCCTAACTGTAAAACAGAAGCATCCATCATTTTTCCAGCAAAAAAATGATGGGTGTTTGCCTTTTGGGTATATGGAAAGATGCATACAAAGCTTAGACCTAAACGTAACCTTCGCTATTTTATCACAGAAGAGAAGTAGCACAAAGAAAAACACTACTGCAAGAGGAGATTATTACGTACAGTAAGTTGGTCCAAGATTAAACTTGCAGAATTCCCAAGGTCTGGAAACAATGAAATCCTTTCAAGTATAGGAGAAACAAATGATGGAAGTTCACCTAACTGCTGTTTTGTATTGACATTCCTTATCTGTACCATAAATGAAGAAAATTATTAAGTTTTGAAGATTTTTACAATAACCAAAAATTTCTATTAGCTAGGCATCATCAGTTTTCTCTGCTATTACTAAAGAATAGAGAATAAATTATTCCAAGGAGATGTTATAAGGTTACCATTAAATACTAGATGTGCATAATCTGAGCAGAGAAGGCCATAACACTCTATATTATCAATAATTAGCATATAAAAGAACAAGGTCAAATTCTTCATCAGTGATAATCAAGTTCAAATGAGACAGACAATATGTTAAGACAAAGTAAAAAACATATTGAGATCCAAATAGTGCAATTTATGGTGAAACAATTTTCTATTTGTTGGCAAGATTGGTAAAGCACAACTGCTTACTTAACTATGCTTTCTACAACCATATAAAGTCTAAAGGTCCTTGGGTTTCATATGCAACTCAGACCTGTTACCAACATGACAAATACAAAATGAAAAAGAATGAACACGAAGCTTTAGCAATCACAAAAAACAGCTAAGAAGTATCAAATCTTATCATTCTATGCTTCCTTTTCATCGTTATTTAGAAATTTGAAGAAAACATAATGTCCCATATTGAGATAAAAAGTACAAGTCCAATTGCCTACGTGTCATATTTCTTAAATCTTTGAAAGCTCCAAAGTATTGCAGGTAGCCAGAATACAAAACTAAGCCCAAAATATTGGCACAATCTCATAACTATAAGAGAAATGAGAAATAGACTTCAAGTAACACTATAAAGTTTGATCAATAATAAAATTTCAGAAAACAAAAGGTCTCACTCTTGGGAGCTCCAAATCTAGATATGCCAAATAAAAACAGCTCTTTGGGTGCAAGCGTATCTTCTTATAATGTTTACTACTAACAAGACATTCCAGGATCAATAAAATTTACTTCTCCTTACACCTTCCAAAATTTTCAAGCTATGAACTATTGCCAAAATTTTATATTCAAGTTATGAAATATGCACATGTATTGTTCATCCACCAAAATATTGAAGTAAAATCGGGGGGTACATTCATCCCAAACTTATCTAAAAGAGTGGTAAGAGCTACTTCTGCAGTATAATTACGTCGTAACAAAATTCATATCCGTAATGCTGCACCCTTCTTTTAGAGAGATTATTCCAAGGTTGACCATCAACAGCTGCAAGCAATTCCTGAAGGAAGAAAGAGGCGAAAGAAAAAATTCCTATGAGAAGCTGAATATAGCAAAGGCAGCTAAGAAACTAGTTGATAACTTAGAAAATGGAAAGATATACCTATGAATCAGGGACCTAACCTGTTCTTCTTTTGCATTTACAAAGTCATGCAACAAGTAAAGGCCCGGGATGTTTAATTCTGGAGCTTCCAGAGACACTGGGATGTAATCATTCGCCCGTCTCTAAACAAAACCCAAATACTCTTAGAAGGCAACAACCAAATACATTGTCTAGAGAATAAAATGCATGTATCAGAAACAGTTAAGTTTCACTAGTCTCAATAGCATACTTATTGCTCATATTTTAGTGGTGGGGCATTTAAAAAAAAAATGAAGGGTCAGAAGCAAAAATGTGAGATTTTCTCTGCTCGTGGAATTATTAAATTATATTCAACCACAAATTCTTCTACGCATTTTTCACTCGAGGACATTTTTCCAGCATTAACAATAGAAAATAATTGCAAAAATGAAATGCATGCTACACATCAAACATATGTGAAACACATAAAGAGAACACAAGGAGGAAGATTTCTCCTCAAAGATTCAACAGCTTATGCTTCTTATATTAACTCTCTTCAAAGAATCCAATTAATGAATTAGCAGGACAAAGATCAAACTGAAAACAACCAAAAAGAAAGTGAAATTTTAGGAACAAATTCAGACAAAAAAAACGGGTTCCGAACATTATTTGATTAATAAAAAAATGTTTTATGCTATCAAGAGAATAATCAAACGACAAGCAACGCAAAATGGAAATAAAAACGTGTGAGATAGGAACTGTAAGTCTATAACCGCTCTCATTACTATGAACTTACAATAAAATGATTTGCAATGACAGAGAAAGTGGAAACCCAAGATAGCTAAGGGGCTGTTTGCTATCATTTTGGTTTCTAATTTTTTATTCCTCTTTTCCTACACTAAAAGTATTCTTCTACACTTGGAGAACAAACCCGAAGACAAATTACCATACCGAAACGAAACCTAAGCTAAAAAGAAAAGAGATGAAGCAATTATGCAGTGAATACCTCACAAGTCGGTTGAAGAACCGAAAAACGGATATGCAAATAACGTCCTCCAAGATCAAAGCAAGAATTTCCATTTAAAGCTTTAAAGGCAGCTTGAGCAGAATCCACCTCAAAATAAGAAACAATAACACGGGCACCACTCTCATCAGCTGCAAACACACCTTTCACTTGTCCAAACCTACTAAAAACCGACTCTATCATTTCATATGAAATTCCAACGGATGGTCCACAATTTGCTACATAAAGGTTAGTGCTCAACTGCCCATCTTCTCCCTTAGGCCTTGTAAACCTGGGCAAACCCATTTTTTTTTTTTTTACGCCCAATCTGCAAAGAAACAAATCGAAAATAAAGCCAATATTCGTCTCCCTCTCTCTCTCTCTCTCTCTCTCTCTCTATATATATATATAGTATTCACATGCAAACAGGAGAACCAAAATGTAGATTTGTATGTTGCATTGTATTAAGAATTGAGGAGTGATAGACAGCCCGAATGGCCAATTGGATCGGGTGTTTTTTAAAGGGTGGTCATGTATGGTAGAGTATATGGCAACAGAAACAATTATTCTAAGTTTGGACACAATGGAGAGGGTAAAGGAGTAATTTGCTGGATATCCAACCTAAAACTTGAGTAGGGAGTCTTTTAAGGAATTGGGGAGGAGAAAAGGGGTAAATGAAAAACACCACTGAAACAAAATCGAAGCATCAACAGCAGTAGAGGTTGGCCATTGGAGAGTAATTGGAAACCAAGGAAGAGAGGCGGCAGGGAAAAAAATATAGAGGACGGCTACAATTAATTCGGAAATGGTCCGTCAAAATGGAGCCGTAGAAGAATCTCGCTGTAGATGAAGAGAGTGTTGAGGTGAATATTCAGGTAATAATAGCAATTATTCAATTAAAAATCAAGTATTGAACAATTAACAACAATATTGTAGGAGGAATGTGGAAGGAAAAATAGTTTACTATGGAAGTCATTGTTTGTGGTATGTGAAAATGCTATTATGTGTAGGTAACATGAGTGGTTGTAAATGGAAATTGCGAGCTGATAAACCAACTCTGAACTGATAATATTATGATAATTAGCATAAGCATGATTTGGGATTTAGAGAAAATATATATTGCAGTGTAATTAGAAGAGAAATTATAGTCTGATAAACCAACTTTGAACAAAGGATTTGATTTATGTGTTTAATAATGCAAAAAAAATTGATTGAGTTTTGTTAATTGTATAGTAATGGGAAGTGATTGTTGTTGTTGGTTTGTGTAGTATGGAAGGTATTATTTGTGGTAGGTGGAATGATTTTATGAGTGGGCATAGTGAATGGTTGTAAATGGCAATTATAAACTGACAAACTAACTTTGAACAAATGATATTATAATTAGCAGGATATGTATGAGAATATATAGTTCTGTGTAATAAGAACGAAAGTTGTAAGCTGATAAAGTAAATTGGAAAAAAGGATTTGTTTATGTATTAATTAATGAAAAGAAATAGGTTGAATTTGGTTAATTGTTTATTAATAGAAAGTAAGCTTGAAGTTTATGGCATATTGAATATATGATAAAACATGATTTAATAGAAGTGCATATATTTATCATTACACATATGTACTTAGGTATCAAATATAAAGAATATTGATGTACAATTACACGTGTGGAATGGATGAGTTCATAATAGCATTTGAAAGCAGTAGCAGTGCCTTTGAAATAAATGTGCTAATTGTAGAAGTAAACTTACAGAGTCCAAGCAATGGTGGGCAGTGGTGTAAAGAGCCAAAAGTTGGCATGTCATTTTCTGGGTTGGAGGATCTTTTTTAATTCTACAAATTATGTGCAAGGAGCAAAGGATTTAGTGTTAACAAGATATCGGGAAAAAAAGATGCAGAAGGAGAATGTAATTCGTTACAATTGGTTCTCACCATGGACAGAAAGCAGCAATATATAGTAAATCTGGTGAAAGGCAAAGCCTGTCTAGACGTATGGAATGTAAAGCAAGGGTGTGTGTCTCAGCACAATTCGACATGAGATGGAGAATAAATAAGGTCATACTAGAACATAATCATGAGATGACCCCTAGCAAATCTAGGTTCTTGCACCAATATTGAGAGACATTGCCTCACGTAAAGAGGAGATTAGAGATTAACGATAGTGTAGGAATTCATTCGTGTAAGACATTTCAAGCCCTGGTTGCAGAAGTTGGGGGTTATAAGATGATGAGATGCTCAGAGAGGGATTGCCATAACTATTTAGGTAAAGTTCGAAAGTTGTAGTTACAAAAAGGTGATGTAGAATCAGTCCATCACCTATTTAGGAGAATGCAACAAAGGGATAAGAATTTTTTCTATGAGATTGCTACAGATAAGGATGGACGGATGAAGAATATACTTTAGGTTGATCCACGGAGTCAAAATGCACATAAGGAGTTTGGGGATATTGTATCATTTGGTACAACTTACTTAGTGAATAAGTACCAGATGTCATTTGCACCGTTTGTTGGAATTAACCATCATGGGTAATCAATTTTATTGGGTTACGCTTTAATTTGCAATGAGAAAGTGTCAACTTTTGTATGGGTGTTTATACATTGGTTGCAATGCAAGGGTGGCGTGGCACCACCAGCCATTATTTCAAATCAGTTTCCAAGCATTAAAAAGACAATTGAGATTGTATTCCCAAATGCTAGGCATAGGTGGTGCCTACGACGTATAATGTCAAAGTTCCCTGAGAAGATGAAGCAATACAAACAGTATGATGATATCAAAGATCACTTTCTTCGGTTAGTCTATGATAGCCCCTCAATTGATGAGTTTGAAATAGGACGGGATATGATGTTAGAATGTTATAGTTTGCATGGAAATAGTTGGCTTTCTGCTCTTTATGATGGGAGGGAGAGATGGACTCCTGTGTATGTGTAGAGGTATTTTTAGAGTGGGATGTCAACTACACGAAGGAGTGAAAGTATGAACTCATATTTTGATGGGTACATTCATCTAAGAAGTACGTTGAAGCAATTTGTAGATCAATACGAAGTAACATTAATGGTAAAATAGAGAAAAAGACTGAAGCAAACTTTGATTGCATGCCCAATATGCAATTGAGAAACAATTCCAATCTGCTTACACACATGGGGTGTATGTCCAGGTTCGAAAGGAGTTCTTGAAAATGGTGTATTGTTCATTCTCCAATCCAACCTCGAGTGGGAATATGTTAAATTATGATGTGGCTTGTAAGGTCTATATTGATGATATTTTTTGGAAGTAGGTAATTATGATGTCACATTCAATCCTTCAACCAATGATATTCAATGTAGTTGTTTATTGTTCGAGTCTAAAGGTATATTATGCTCGCACGCTTTGGCTATGCTCACTAGGAATGATGTGGAGATGTTACCGAGTGTGTACATATTGGAGCGATGAAGAAAAGATGTAAAATGTTGTCATAGTAAGATGAAGAGTAATATATTTGGTGCCCAGTATTCAGAAGAAGGAAAAAGAGTTAAAATGTTGGAGGATTTGTTTAATGTTATCGTGGACATACCTTGTGTGAAGGATCATTTGTTTAGTGTCATGTGTTCTAATATGCGTGTGCTTGTGTCAAAGCTAAAGAGGTTGGATGGAGAGGGAGATGAAGGTCAAACTGAAGCAGGTAGTGTTGGTAATCCATGTAATACATAGGTTGTGTAATTGAAGATGATGCGTCTATTGCCTATATAGATCCGTCATTATGTAATCGCCGAGGGAGACCCAAAACAAAGTGCCACAAATCAAAAATAGAACAAGCTATAAAAAAATCAAGCAAGACGAAAGCTACAAAGACTATACGGGGCAACAAGAATGTACGAAACACAAAAACTGCTGTAGTGGGAGCTGCACAAGTAAGATTATGTGCTTGTATAATTAAAATTGCAATACATTACGTATGGCTTCTGTGGGCCACAGCTGGGTTGTGTCACATGACCAGGTCGTGGCCCAAAAGCCCTAAATTGATGAAGAGTCACAGGGAACTCCACGACGATACGGCCGTGTCCCAAAACGGGTAGTATTCCGTTCAGATGCAGTGGTGTCCACGGGCTGGCTGTGTACAATGACACGCCCGTGTCGTTCAGAAACAAACTGGAATCATAGTCAATACATTCCATGGCTAGGGCGTGGCACAAGCCATGCCTGTGTCATGTAAGCAACTCAACATGCCTTTGTTGTGATATATTATATATTTAATATATGTATGTTTGTATATATATAAGTATATACATACTTATATATATAGTTATAGTATACCTATAGTTATGGTTGTATAAACATGTATAATATCATTATGAGTTTATGTTTGGTTGCATGTAAGCAGATGCATTAGTTATGTTTGATTGAAAATAATTTCAATAATGCTATGAATTATGGTGCGCAGTGTGGTTGGTGCGTTAATACATTTGTTTATACTCCTATGAAAGCGTCTACGACATGTGTTGGGAGCGTTGATACCTTTCTTTATACCCCAATGGAAGCATTTGCTACGTGTGTTGGGAGCGTTCATACATGTTGTTATGGTTGACCTGTTGCATAGTGTGGGTGGTTTGCATTAAGGTTCCAAGAAGATGAATATTTTGTAGTATTGTAATTATGTAGTGTGTATATAGTTATTCATAGTATACAAAATTGGAGATATGGTTTTATATCAACTATGTGTCGCCGCTTTTTGTAGAAAATGTAAGCAAGATATGAAATATTATTAGAATATGAAATGGAGACATGAAAATTTACTGCATCACATGAAAACCTTCTGCAGTACCATTTAATCGGAAATCATTTTTCGATTGCACAATTGTTGTGTTGCTAATGCTGTAGTTTCATAAATTGAATGATGGAATTAACATTTTGAATTATATTGGCATGGAATTTGTGCATATGAGTAGCCAGGAAGTGGGCATAGAAACCATTACGTGAATAGCTGAAAAGTACATTCATAATCGTAAGAATATAAGATTAGCAATAGGTTGGGTTGCATTAGTGCATTAGCAGTACTAAACTCTAGTGCTAGAGCTGGAGCTGCAATTTATGGGCAGTCAATAGTTTAGCCCAACAAAATATAACAAATGAGTTAAATGCAAAATCCAATATCCAAAATCTAAAGCTTAACATTTCAATCTTTACATATGAAATAAAGCAAAGCACATCCAGCCCCAAAGAACAGACACTTGACGAGAAAATTTTCATTTCTAACTTCCCCTACAATTTGATATGTCAACAGCCTTGTTTTGCATCAATTCCAAGCCCTAAATGACCTCCCTTTTAATTGCATCAATTTTCAATATTCATCAATAATTCCTCTTTTACTACACATTTAGTTAAATTATTTTAATATTAATTTTTTAATAATCTAATTTTACAGTAAAATTGATTATACATGTTTTTATATGAGATTATATAATTATAAAGTATTTTATAATCTCATTTTTAATATTTATATGAATGGAAAAGCTATATTATATATTTTTTTCTTAATAAAACATAGATTTAGAATTATATATATATACTTTAGATAAAGAAAAGTTATTTAAAAAAATAGAAAATAGAAAATATATACCCTTTTATGAAAAATTTATACCCAATTTGAGATTTGAAATATAATTTTTTTTAATATTTAGAAATTGGATCTGTCACTTGCTCCAAATATTTGATTTGTTCCTTTTTTTTTTTTAATGTTCTTGTTTTATTTTTTTTAATATTTTTTGAAGTCCTTAAACTATATATAATTAACACTCGTGTCACTCTACTTTCAAAAGGTGACTATAAGGTTTCAAATCATTTTAGTCCCACAGTGAGTTTTTCCAATCAAAAATTTTCTGAGGTCTCACTATTGCTTACACAGATCTGCTTCTAGTACAATTGCTGAATTACAGCATTATGGCTGAATTGCTGCAATTGGTAACTGTATAACACAAGGTCATGGCATTTTTTAACAAATTGGTATCTGTATAAAATAAGTTCCATGGCATTGGAGATTACAGCACTATGGGCTATAAATGAGTCGAGCTCAAGCGTAGAGTTGGGTTCATTAAGAATATACTCAACTCGGCTCGATAAAAAAATATTTAAGCCTAAATTAGGTTTGGCTTGGCTCAATTTATTAGCCAGTTACTATCTCATCCTTTAATGTATATATTAAAGCCTTAAAGCTTATATATCTCAAAATCAACTAAATGTAATAAGCAATACATTATTCCGTGTTTTGGCTGTTTTTCACTCTTCTCTCTTACTTCTTTTTATTTTAATTTTTTTTTTTTTTCACTTTTCAATGTTATTTTCTCTTAAGTTTTTCTTTAGAAAAAAATTATAGAATACACTAATGAAGAACAAAATAACCAATTCCTTAACAGGATGTGAAAAAATGATAGAAAATCAACAGATTGATATATTATTGAAGAAAAAAAAAAAAAAGGGAACTAAGCTTCTAGCTGAGTAGATAAAGTACATACGAATTTCTTGTTAGAGCACGATTTGTGTAGACCCTATCTATGACTCCACCTGTGGGCCAAACAACTAATGAAAATTAATTTTGTTTTGAAACGAAAGTATATAATATCAGCGGATTAGACTTCCCTAGACCACAATGACCCGCATCTACCTCCACTTTCTCTCCAGGTGCTTTTCATACCCAATGTTACAATAAAACTTGTCTTCTTGGTCACAAGGGAAAATCTGATCATTATGTAGGCTCGAAATGGCAGATTGCAATTGGGGCTCCACTGTTTGCAATGTTGATCCAAAACTTCTCACAGAGGCATCAAAATTGTTAGATATTCCATTATCCCACATCCAACAGGAAGGATTAACACAGGGCAATCCTGAAAAGCTTGGAATATTACTAATAAGGCTACCACCAAATTGGTTACTAACATTCTGATCATTAGACATGCTCCTTATCGTATCCTCCATTAATTTTTGATTGATCTGCAATGGAAGCGGCTTTGGTTCAGAGAAGAGCTTCATCTGCAAATTAGCTATGTTGTTGTCAATATCGTTCTTACCCATCAAATGTCCAGTCATCATAGCTTTATGATACTCAGAAAAAAGCTGTAAGTTGTTATTCCTCTCTGGAACCATAACCGAGCTTTGTCCAGGCTGAAAACTTATCGGAAATTCAACAGCCAATGGCTTCAGATTAGAAAAAGGCTCCAAATTGCTTCTAGTCGTGTAGTTTTTGAAGCTGCTGTGAGGGCTGTATAGCATTTTTAATGAAAGTTTATCCATCAGATTTGGATTTTCTTGAAATGTATAAAGTTTTCTATATGCAACTTCCAGTTTCTTGTCCAGTTGAGCAAGAAGTATCCTTAATTGATCCTCCACAAAACTGTCAAGATGAATATTCCATGAAGGATACTTAGCTTCATATATTTGCTTAAGCAATTTTGATATCTCTACGTCAACTTTCTTCTTTTTATCTAAAAAGTAGTCTGAGATATGGTAGCATCTTGCTTGTTTAGTCTTTTTATACCTGTCGATAATATGCTTAACCTCGTCAGAATTTGATGGCCATGTAGCCTCTAATTTCTCCTTCTCGAGATTTTTCTGTTTTGGTCCAAAAATAATTAAGCAAGCTTCAACTCCACAGAGAATTGAGAATTCTGAAACCTTCTTTAGTAAACTTTTCTTTCTCTTTTGAAAGGTATGTATTCGAGTGCTCTCCTTCTTTATCAATTCCATTTTTGTCCTACTGTGTCCCATTACTCGACCTAGCAAAATGGAGATGGCAACAAAAATAAAAATAATAATCAAAATATTGTGTTGAAACATCAAAACTTATAGTCTAGGGATCAAATGGAAAAACAATGACAATCTGCTATTCTTTGTCGTTTCGGTTATAAGGAAAAGAGGTTTCACAATACTAACAACAATTGAAAGACAAAAAGAAAAAAAAAAATTCAAAATTAGTTTTCTTGCCTTAGCATGAAAATTACAGAAGTGGAAAGTAGAAGATAACTTACCTGTAATGCCTCAATTCTGCAACACAGCTCACGCAAAGCCTCAACAATGGTAAATCTAATACTATAGTTAGAGCATAGCAATTAGAATTTGAAGTTTTCGGGTTTTATTATATAGGAAACTATTGAGACTGTCATTATTATTTCAAGAGAAATTTTCTCTTCTTGATTATGGAAATAAGTCTTCCTTAAGATTTTCTTTCCAATTCAAATAATTGACGAGAAGATTCAAAATTGCAATACTGCCATTGAAGGAAGCTTCATAGTTCTAGCTTTTAGCCTCAGCAATTAATACATTATTTTTTTATTCCTTTTTTCTTCTAGTGTGGAAAGATTTGTATTGTCAGTGATAAGGAAACTGAAATCGGAGGTAGAGATTTTCTACTATGGTCACAAATCGGGTGTGGTTCGATTTGAAGATTTATTTTCCAAGTCAAACTTCATCTTTGGTTATAACGATTAGGGGCCTTTTTATTCGGTCTGCAACCGTTAGATTTGGGCCTCAGAGAGTTCTGATTAGACACACTATGGGCCTTCTAATTACACCCATTTTAAAGGGTTGATTAATTTACAAATAATATCGATTATACCACTTTATTACTGATTTTAGTATATACAGTTGTAAATATCGATTTCCATTAAATATGAATATTAAGAAATTAAACAATAAATAATTTTTTAAAAAAATAAAATTATATTTTGGGACAGCGTGAAATATGAAATTAGAAATAAAATGTAAAAATAAGTCAAAGGGTTTAATTTCTTTCTCCCTTCTCTTGTTGTTTAAAATTATTGAGAGTTAATGAATGGATCAAATAATAGTATAATTTAATTTGGGATATATCAGGAAATTAAACAAAAGGGAACAAATTCCATTTATGTCATTTCCCTTTCAAAAATATTTACTGCTTTTGGCCATTAATTTCATTCTTATCCACTATTAAGATGACAATTTTATTCGATTTAATTAGTATTGCATATAATGGACCTGACTTTAATAGATTTAGGTACTAAATAAGTGGATTTGAAATGAATTTTAATAATATTTTTATTCCATGTTGAGTTTAGATTCAAGTATTCTAGTACCCGCTATCCATTATTTCTCTAATTAACATTTTAAAAATTAAAATAATTATTGTTTAAATAGATAAATATATATATATATTTAATGTTTATATTATATTTTCTATTAAATCAAAATAATAAATTTATAATTTTTTTCCTTTTTATTTTGGAAAATAAAATATTTTTAATGGTAAACGGATGACTTGTAATATTAAAATTAAGTTTTTAAAGGAGTTCAGAATGGATTCAAATACTTGATTAATACTCAGATTTGCAAACTTTACAAGCCTCAAAACTCTAGAAACCGGCGCCAATATATAATTCCCGCCGAATTTTTATATATAAATAAAAAAGGAAAAAAAATTTCCAAAGCTTCCCTCTCAAGCTTCGCCTTCGAATCTGTTCAACGTTTAAATTAAATTAAAACTCCTTTTCCAATTAAGCCCTTCCTTCATTCCATTTTATACCAAAACAAATACTCCTATTTCTGTAAAAACACAACCAATGTATTCTTAACCCGCCAATAAGACCGCGCCAAATAATAAGAAAAAGTTAAAATCTCCAAACTACCCTTTGCCCTATCCATTTCAAGTTCAGTCCCCCGCAAGCTTCTCATAAAAATTTCGAATCCCCGCTCTCTCAAAATTCAACAATTCAAAAAACCCTATCTTCTCCTATAAAATCATACGCAATCTCTCAATTTCGCAGTGACAGATACCGATTTCATAAATCTCCTATCAAATTCTAAGAATCCCCCAACTTCTAATCCCTAAACATGCCTGCTATTCCAGAAGAGCCACTTCTAGCCCCAAACCCAGATCGATTCTGCATGTTCCCAATCCAATACCCAGAAATATGGGAAATGTACAAGAAAGCCGAGGCCTCCTTTTGGACTGCCGAGGAGGTCGATCTATCTCAAGATCTCCGCCAATGGGAAGCCCTAACCTCCGATGAGAAACACTTCATATCTCATGTCCTTGCCTTCTTCGCCGCCTCTGATGGCATCGTTCTCGAAAATCTTGCCGGCCGTTTTATGAAGGAGGTCCAAGTCTCTGAGGCTCGTGCTTTCTATGGCTTTCAAATCGCGATTGAGAATATTCACTCTGAGATGTATAGTCTTTTACTGGAGACTTATATCAAAGATTCGACCGAGAAGAATCGATTATTTCACGCAATCGAGACCGTTCCTTGTGTGGCTAAAAAGGCTGAGTGGGCCTTAAGATGGATCGATGGATCGGAGTCTTTCGCTGAGAGACTTGTCGCTTTTGCCTGCGTGGAGGGGATATTTTTCTCTGGAAGTTTTTGCGCCATCTTTTGGCTAAAAAAGCGCGGGTTAATGCCGGGATTAACTTTCTCAAACGAGTTGATCTCGCGAGACGAGGGTTTGCACTGCGATTTTGCGTGCTTGCTCTACAGTTTGTTGAAGAAGAAGTTGAGTGAGGAGCGTGTGAAGGGGATAGTGCGTGACGCAGTGGAAATTGAGAGGGAGTTTGTGTGCGATGCGCTCCCTTGCGCTTTGGTAGGGATGAACGGAGAGCTGATGAGCCAGTATATTGAGTTTGTTGCTGATAGGCTGTTGGGTGCGCTTGGGTGCGGGAAGATATATAATGTGACTAACCCTTTTGATTGGATGGAGCTGATCTCATTGCAAGGAAAGACTAATTTCTTTGAGAAAAGAGTTGGTGAGTATCAGAAGGCTTCGGTTATGTCTAGCATTAATGGAAATGGCGGGACCCATGTCTTCAAGATGGATGAAGATTTTTAAAGGGTTGAGGACTTATTAGGGGTAATTATGTTGTAACATTATAATATAAAGGTTGTTCTGTCTGGTGCTTTATCTGATAAATGCTTTTTTTTTTTTCAATTATTACTCCATTTTATAAGTTAATTTTAATTTCTATGTATTTTCCAAATGAGTAAACAAGGATAAATGTAGTTAATTTTTTTATTTAATTTCTAGTTAATTTATTCATGGGCTAAAATGTAACTTTCGAAAAGTTGAGGGGTTAAAGTCGAATAAAGCATTTTGTCAGATGGAATCTTGACATTTATGCGATAATATTTTTGGGGCTGAAGAATAAGAAAATGAAAAGGAGATTGGTGTAATTGGATAAAATTTGTGAAGAAACCGACAATTTTTCAGGTTATGGCAGTTTTATCCTCCTATTAGCCATCGTTTTTAAGTGAAGGACTCCATTTTAAAATCTGCTTCTCCATCCTAATTAGCTTGTTCTAATCTGTTTAAGATCGATAATGGCCAGTTATTCACAGCTGCAAAGCACAGGAATGCTATCAAGGGAACAATTGCTTTTTCTCTTCGATCGCTTTTCTCAACTCACTTCTCAGCCTGGTATTTTAACTTTCCTCTTTTACCTTAACCTCACGTTTTCTTTCCCTTTTTCCCTTATTTTTTGTTGTTAACTGTTTTCAAATTTCTGTTTTTAATCAGATGTGAAGAATAGAATTGCCGATGCTGTGAATGATAAACAGGTGATTACTATCCCTTTTGATTATTGAAACTTTTTTTTTAGTGCAGAAATGAGAAAATGGTTTGCTTCATCTGCTGAGGAATTTTCATAACTTGTAATTTTCTTTTTTCGTTATCTTTGGGCTTGATAAGTGATAAGTGATAACTGAGGAATCGAAATTTGTATTACATTTTAGTATATGGCTGCTGAAATTAATGTTACCACTCACATTAATTGTTGCTTTATACTCTTTTTTTTTTTTTGGAAAACTATTATGCAGGAAGCTGTTGCTGTGACCACTGCAATTCAGGAAGCCATATTTTTGGAGATGAGGATAGGTTAGTCCTTTTCCATTTGGCATTATATTGGTTTGCTGCTGTGAAATCATCTAAGTTTGCATTATTGCTATTTTAGGTGGTTGAAATCGTACCCGATGCCTACTTCTTGAATTATGTGTAAAATTCTGAGGAATAAAACTAGCAGTAGATAACCTGAGTCAATTTTTAACTCGTCCAAAACTATTTTCCAGAATCTTGTTTCCTTCTTGTATTCACATGAACACCAAAGTGCTGCCAGCCTTGACATCCTATGATCACCTTGACATTATTCCTTTTCCTTTTGATTGAATATGATGTTAGCTTGTGCATACATATTAATCTCATAGAGCTATGTGGATGAGCTTTTGAAATTTATAATGCTGAACCAGTTACTATACAATGGAAATGCAATGTATGTACTTTGTGTATCTGCATATGAACTATTATTCATAATTCGTCCTCGAGTTGGATGGATGAAGTGTGAAAGCCTTATGCATCTTGATTGTGCATACTTGTTTCTTATGATGATGGAGAGCAGATACAATTTGACTGAGTCTGTCATCATTGTATATTTTTATCCTATCTTCACCTCTATCTTAATTGTGGCACCTTAAGGTGTAGATGTCAGAATGATTTGTTCTTTTTCTTAAAATGAGAGTTCCTAGTATTGAGGGCATGAACTTTTTAGTTTTATTCCACAGTTTTTGATAATGAAAGAACCACTTTCTGTTATTTTGATCCATTGGTCTGCTCGGCAGTGGTTAGTTACAATTTTTATAAAGCACCATCAAAAAGTATTATTTCACTATTGCAGATCCGAGTTTTGGTATTTCATGCCTTGGGAAAGTGAATAAGGTTTATGAGAATGATCAAGATTTGATGGTTCGCTTTTATAAATTTGTTGCAAAGTAAGTCCTCCCTATCTCTCCTTCTCTTTATTTAGTTTTCTAAGACCTGTAATCTTGGTTTGGAATTTAAATTAGTCATTGTTCTTTACTTTTGCGAAGACCTCTTTTAGCCTTTTTTGGAAGTTGTTATTATTTGTGTTTTCTCCCACGTGACCAAACCCCCTGGTTTCTTCTTTACCTGTGACAGAGTGTTGCATCACTAATCTAGCCTCTGTTGTCGAAGTTATTGTTATGCCTTTGAATAACCTTCGAAAGATTTTAAAACAAAAACTTTGTGTATTTTCTGGCTTTTGGCTGTTCTTGTGCATGATGTCCGACGAGCTTGTACTTTTTATATCAGATACTTGAATAGCGTCTTGAGCTCATGCAATGCTTAATGTTTAAATTGGATGTTCAATTTTGGCATAATTTCCATGAAAGTTTGTGACGTAGTTCATGTGCAACAAAGATATAAATGGAATAACAGCAAAACGGCACTCCAAATGCTCTGAATGAAACCAAATTAGCTTGATTTATTCTCATTGATCAGTTTTTTGTTGCTGTGGGTGGAGAGAGAGTGGGATTGGAGTAAGGATTTGAACATAAAATCTATCTAATCTCTAACAACGAGTTTACAACCAGAGCCACAGTTAAGTACAGTTATACCACATCGACCTATCGGCACAAGGTTTGTGTAGGGCAGGCTCTTTCTTCTCTTCCACCTCTTAACAAACTGATAACTTTATATAAGAAACTGGCATTACTGATGCTAACAAGCTGAAGTTGTTTTCCTATGCTGTTCAAGAGAGAATACAAGGAAATGAAAGTCCAATATCATTTGTGATGTGGTCGTCTCTACTTTTATGAATTTAAAACATTAAGTCTGATTTTACAGATTTGATTATGTAATGTTGTATTGTCAATGGCTGATATCCCCTATCAATTGATAGTGAAGAGATGGCCTGTGATGAAGCTGAGCTTGGACCTGATGAGTTCAGTGAAAAAATGCAGAATCAACAGAAGTTACAGGAACAGGTATTGTTTAGCCACATTTGGATATGAGGTTGATTGAAGAAGCATTCTGCTAAAGGGGTTCATGGTGTTTTCATTTTTATATTTCAGCAACTGGAGATGCTAAAGCACATGCGCAAATTTCACCTGGATGACCAATCCACAATTCTTGAAAAGGTACATTGCGTGTCCATGGTGCTTATTTTTTTCACTTGCGGAGATGGAGAAATGGACATGGATTTTAGAAGAGGATGGATTTACTAACAACTGGTTCTTTTTTTATACAGTTGCAGCAGCAGATGCAAAATGCTAGTTTTATGGGTGAGGCATCAGTTATGTCATCAGAACAAATTCAGGATATTGTTCGAAGGAGAGTATCACCTTTATTTACACCGAGGTAGATTAGAACTTGTTTATCTTATCAAATTAGTCTTGTTGGTCTGCTGCATTTTGTATTTTCTTCATGTAAACCATTGTTTCTCGCAGCAAACGCTTGCCATCTAGAATGGAACCTCTCTGCTTCTGAGTTTTTTTTTTTTTTCGTTTTTTTTATGTTGCTCTATTTTTTATATAAAATAATTTTTTTTTGAAATTTTTATATTTAGAAGGAAAATGTTAGGCGATGTATTGCCGTCATATTAACGAGTGTTTGGAGGTGTAAAACATAATCACACAAAATGTGAATTAAATTACAAAATGTATATATACAATTATAAAAAAACTGCATTTAAAAAGAAAAATTGTCAAACACGAAATAACATATTTATCATTTACTATTTGCATAAAGTTATGAAATTGTCTTTGGCGTTCCATTCTATTTATATGTGGAATTCATTATGTCCATGTCCTCCTATTCTGAGTTCTGTATTTCCAAAGGCACACTCGCATTTGCCAATCTTTATAATATCATGACATGATGCTGTTAGTCATCAAGTGGAGATGGCCGAGTTGGTCTAAGGCGCCAGATTAAGGTTCTGGTCCGAAAGGGCGTGGGTTCAAATCCCACTCTCCACATTTTTTCTATTTTTTAAGGAAAAAATAAATCGAAATAAAAAAAAAAAATCATTTACTATATTATATCTAAACTCATTTAGTTTTGCTATATTTAGTAAAAATTAATAATTTAAAAATGTCAAAATTCATAATTTATTATTTATTTATATAAAGAAGTATAAATCTATTAAATCCCTATCATATTAAATTTAAAACAAATTATTCTGAATTGTATCAATCTTAAAGCTGTTTATAAATAATTAAATTTTACATAAAGTAAATAAGTTATTCAAAAATATTCTATCCATTAACATTCAAAAAATAACGGACTATAAAATTTTAAATTTATAACCTTGCATATGAAATATTTAAAAATGCAATTTATTTATGATGATCCAATCATCATTTATAATACTATTTATATTAAGAAATGCAATAATCCAATCAATATTTATAATACTATTTTAAAATTATACATGAATCGTTACAATTCTCGAATCCAACCCAATCCAAGCCTGTACAGTACTAACTATTTCTCAAATATTAATAAATTAACCAACACAATGAAAATGGTAACATTGCACTACGATTTACAATTATTTTGACCTTTAAACTTAAGATAAACATCTTTGGAGCAAATCAATATAATATAGATATATTATGTTCTGTAAAGTCCATGATCTTTTGAGGCAACACGCGGTTCGAATGATGCAACGAATTCGCATGCGTGAAATAATTTGCATTACATTGCCACTGACCCTACTTGTATTATTACATTTGCATTTTGATGATTTCAATTATTTTTTTTCTTTTTTTCTTTTTTTTTTTTTTGAGAAGGGAATCATTTAAATTGTGTTCAACCATATTGGAGTAGGTCCGCAAAATCCAAAAATCGAGAACATGAAATATTATAAACAACGCTCTTATTAAACAAATACTAAAAAAAATAAAATAAAATAGATTTCTTTTTTTGATTATTCTTATAACAAAAATGATTTTATTTGTGTTCTCTTTAATTTTGAATAACAAATCCTATGGAAAGGAATTTCCAGTCATTAAATCAAAGATTACATTACAATTATTAACTAAGAAAAATATATAAAAAAAATAAATAAAAAGGATTAAATTTACAAAATTTCTCTACCTGAATCTGATCAGTTTTAGCAAAAGCTGTAAGGATTATCACTAACGCTCCTATTTGCAGCAGATGGTATCTCAAAATGCCATAGCCTCCCTACACCTTTTACCAAATACTTCTCGCACAAAAATTCCCTTGCATATGTTTTCTCTACCTTTCTATCCACGTCATGCAAGTACACATGAGTCACACCTGGACGCGTTCTACCACGCGCCATCACGGCCGCTGAGAATATAGCCCCCATTCTCCCCGGCGCCTCCGCAAAATACCCTCTAGGCGCGTCGATCATTATTACATCCCATTCTCTATCTAACACCTCGTTTGGCAACATGCTTAGTGCTAACTTGCACTGGGTGTTCCCCTTGATGCGTACATTTGGTGGCAAACACTCCTTTTCTTGCTTATAAGACGCGAGAAGCATGTCCGCGTCCCGGAGCTGTGTAGGGTACTTCACGACGTGGGCCCGTAAATTTGGAGCCCGTTGGAGAACTGCATGGACCCACTTAGGATCCTCTTCAAGGAATATAGTGTTGCCACGTGGATTTAGTGAGGTCCACATTAAGGAGTCATGGCCCAAGCCAAAGACTAGGAAATTGCACGGAGCTAGCCCTTTTAAAACGTCAAAGGAAAGAGTGATTTCGGCGCGTGATTGTTGTGGGACCACTCGCGACGTGGCGTAATGGAGGATGGCTTCGAGTTGTGACGGGGTGGCCGCATAGTCCTCGGCTGCCGATGTTGTGTACGCGCCACTTAATGAGCACAAGAAGGAGCGTGATGATGATCCTGTAAAGCTGCCGGCGACGAGTAGAGCGGCGGTGAAAGAGGCTGCGACGAGAACGGCAATAAACCACGGCTTCTCGGAAAAGAATGAGCGTTGGGTCTTCAGCTCCGGATAGGTATTTTGTTGTTTCTTCATATTTTGATCTTCTTTCGTCGATGACTTGATATATAACTATATATTGTTCGAGAAGGGAAGAATAAGATGAAGAATAGAAAAAGGGAAAAGAAAGAACTGTATAGAGGAAATAATGAGGGTAATGGGTTTTTTTCTCAGGAAGGTTTGTGATATAGGAAAAATGAAGTGATGGAGAAGCTATATTTCAGATCAAATACCCTAAAGAAATAAGGGATGTATATGATGGAGAGGTAATTTATCCATCATTTCTTGAGGTAATTCCAAATTAATACTTTCTTAAAAAAATGGCGATATGCATTTTTTTAGGATTACAAAAAACTTGTTTTTCGCAACATGACATTTAGAAGGAGGGCATTTCTGACATTTCAACTTTGAAGATTTCCAGTCTGATTAAATTTGAAAATCAGGTAACTCAGTATTAAAATTTTATTTTTATGATAAAAATATAAAACAATATAATGTTAAAAATTACAACTTATTATTAAAATTATATCTATCCAAATGAAAATATTGCTCTAATTTAGAGAGCTTCATCATATTAAGTCTCACCATTTGAAATTTTATGGATATGGTAGAATGAGATAAGACATTCTATCCCAATAAAGAGCCTTAAATTACTATAAAACGATGAAAAATAGTTACATTTTCTTCTATTCTTGTTGTGGGTTTAGAGTCATTTTAACGTTAACCTGCCAACTTGGAACTGAAGTGCTAGCTAGTGATGAGAGAGATTCATCTCCAAACTGACATTAATTTCTTTCTATACAATAATGGGTTATCTGTTTTATACCCTGCGGGTCCCTCACGGCCTGTTTCCCCTTTCTCAAAGTCAAAGACAAGGCCCAAATAGGCCTAAACTTGGAAACATAGAGCCCAAATGCTAATGCATATCTTAAGCTAAAATATTGGGCCCAATATAGCAAATAGGCATGCCCATTAAACATGTCTAGAACGTATTTATGGAATACTCTAATTTCTAGAAAGGGGGAGGTGATAAAATGAATTCTAAGAAATTGTAGGAAATAATTACCGTATTTAATAAAATTAAAATTAAAATTTTAAAAGATAATTAGTGCTCTTAATTTTTAATAAAGTAATCTTTAAAAAAACAACGAAATAAAATGAGTGGACAAAATAGTAGAATTAATACAAAAATAATTATTAAAATAAAAAATTAAATAAGATAAATGATAATTGATTAAATTAAGGGATATAATTAAATAAGTTAAAAGATAATTTAGTGATTTAATTCCTTTCTTAATCAATTATAGAAAAAACCTTAATATTGTCCATAGGTAACCAATGTATAAATGGCACACGTGTGAGTTATTTCGAGGATAAGCAATCGTCTTCCGTTACCTCTCCCCTTTCCTTCGATATCCTTAGCATTGCTGTAAGACTTCAGCTTCAAAATCGACCCTTACAGCCTCAAATTAGCAATTCACTGTAAAATTTAAACGCTACTACTAATTTGGTTCTTTTTGTTTCAATTTGCAGCTGAGAGGAAAAAAATGGCAGCCACCGCCGCTGCTATTAGCTTCAATCTCATTGGCTCATTCAAAGGTCTATCTTTATCTAAAAGCTCTTCCTCTTCCTTCTTCAAAGGCGATACAGCCTCCTTCAATCTGGCCACTTCCAGAAACTCCGTCTCCTTGCCGTTGAAGACTGCGTTTCCATTGACAATTGAGATGGCTCACAAGAAGGGAGCTGGAAGTACCAAGAACGGCCGTGATTCAATAGGCAAACGTCTCGGTGTCAAGATTTATGGCAACCAAGTGGCCAAACCTGGCTCAATTATTGTCCGGCAGCGCGGAACCAAGGTGTGACCTTTAGATCCTCACGTCTAGTTACCACTGTGATGAGTTTTGAGCTTTGTGATTTTGATTTCAATGATAACGTGGTTGCTAAGATGTGAACTTTGTTTGAATAACTGAAAGTTTTAATTTGTTTCATATTGCCGTTGGTTTAGAAATTGTAGCTTAGATTAACCGCTCAGTGCTTCATAGATATTTTTTGCATACAGTTTTGAGAAGGGCATTTAGCATTTCATGTCATTCAGCTTGGTTTGCAGAGAAAATTTGATTTCTATGAGGGAATTTCAATTTTAATACTCGACATTTCTACTTGTTTTGCTTTGCATGTCATTTCACTTCTCAGCTTAGTATTTTGCCCAATCTTACTTAATAGAATCCGATTTAGTTGTGTTGAATCACATAAAAATTAAATTGAAGGGAGTGAAATGAACATTTTCTTTCATTCCAAACATAAACAATCTTGAAAATTTGAAATGAATTCCACAGTTATATGGAATCCATTGGCACAAACATTGCTTCTATGTACTTCAAATTCCTCTTTTCAGAATATATGGCTGCTTGTAATGATCACTGCATATTATTTGTTTTGACAATATTTTCAGTTCCATCCGGGAAAAAATGTGGGGCTTGGCAAGGATTACACCATTTTCTCCCTGATTGATGGACTTGTAAAATTCGAGAAGTTTGGACCTGACAGGCAGAAGGTTGATTTATGAGTTTTTTTTAAATTTTATTTTTGTGATTCCAAAAACTAGGTATTGCAGATTGACACATCTAACGAATTTCTGTTACTGACAGATAAGTGTTTATCCACGAGAAATTCAGCCTGAAAACCCTAATAGCTTAAAAGTAAGGATGAGAGAGTACTTTAGGATGCGACGTGAACGTAAGAAAGCAAGAAAGGAAGCAAAGGAAGCAAGAAAGAAAGGCCTTGTTCTCGAGCCACAACTAGTACTTGCTTCTAATGTTGATGCTAATCCTGTCTGCTGATTATGAAAAGAGGTCTATTTTTAGAATATTTTGCTTGCACAAGCGAACCCTGCAAATGTTGTTTTATCGAAAGGCTTCTATTTTTTTTTAAAATGCATTCTAGATTTGATCATAGCTGCTGTATGAAATATGCTGATTCTAACTTCTTTTGTGTATGTTGATCCATTCTATAATTTCCTACAACGAAGTCTGTGCGGTTTGAATTTAGTGCCTAACTGCATTCTACTTGACTAATGTTGTCAGAAGAGCATCATATCAGACAAGCTGTTAAAAGGTACAAAACTCAGTGTGCCTAATCATTTTTCGGAAACCTTCAATAATCTGTGAACTTGCAATTGCATTTTAGAGTACCAAAATGTAAAAATCGAAATTGTGTCCTCGGTTTTAAAGACAAGGACAAGTTTCACCTGGTACAGATGAGATTTCAGGTTATATATTTCGATTCGTGCTCAAGTGGCATGGCTCCTTCCGGATAATTTGGACAATGAAATGGTTACTTGTTTGCTTCTTTTCTTTAAGGTGAAATTACGAAAGAAAAAAAAAAAAAAAAAAGGAAAAAGTGGTTTAACACATTTGTGGGGTAAATCCAATCAGACAACCAGATAAAAGTAACCAGAAATTTCATATCATATCATATCCTTGATCTAAGTCTCATACAAACAAAAAGAAAACTGCAACTTTTGACACTAACAGTAGCACTTCCGTTGCATTGTAATTTTTCTCTGGACATTTATAATGGAGATACTAAACCGCCATTTCCTGTGCTCGTTATCCAATATGACCTGCGATAGTAACAAAATATTAGATATTTCAGACCACTACAAAATGATACGGTACAAAAGTACCAATAACAGAATAATATCAACAATATTATAAAATTAACCTTCTCAGGCTCCTAACATTTGAGTAAAGTTTACTCCAACAATGACTAACCCGTGTATAAATATAAAATGTGATGCAGAGTTTGTGCATGTACTACTAAGTGCATTTATCCATGATAGCACCCTAACCACTATTAAATCCTCTCATTCAGACCTGAACACAAAGTAAGAGCAAGAAGAGACTTTTCTCAAATGCAAAACGAAAGAAACCTCACATAACCAAATTATGGCATAGAGGGTCAACGTATCTTCATGTCTACTTTTTCTTTAAGCAAGTCCAGAGATCTAAGTTGAAACTCGAGCATTCTTCCAAGTATTATGGTTGATCACATTGGCATTTGCACTTTACACGGATTAAAAGGGTGCTAGTTCATTTGTAAATCAATATAAAAAGAGTCCTTAAGCAGTTTAACAAGCTCATTAGATGCCAATTGCCTATTTCATTAAGATTTAGCTTCATCTTAAATGTAGTATTAAGCATATATTACATATGTTTTATACAGCAAATATTTCGGTTTTGAACTCTACAACTAGGACAATGTTGACATCCTGCATCTGTCTTAGAAAAAATTTACTAATGTCAAATGAACAAATTTAAATTTCAACTCTTCTGCAAATCCTCCAATTATCAAATCACCAAAGCATACAATGTCTACAGCTCTTTTTATTTTTTTTCCAACGATTACAGCATATTTCTCAACAAAAAGATACTGCTTGACTCCAATTCCTCATATAATGTACTTACCAATTACCAATAGAACAATAACTACTGCAAATATTACCAGGAGACCTTATATTCACATGAGAAGTGAATTAAAATAAAAAAAATATAAGTGGCAACACGAGTGTGCCTCTGCAAGTGTGTGGAAAAACAATAACATTGTGTTTGGCTGATAAGATCTGAAATACATAATATATAGGTTTCTTTAAGGTTCACAAAATGAGAATAAAAAAGTGATTTGCGTGTGAACTTCAAATCGTTCTAAATAAATTTTCTGCACATTTATGAATCTAATCTATGAAAGAATGAACTAATTTTCAGCAGAGGAATGTAACTGAAACCAAATCCAATTCCAAATTATTTGTTGAATTATTGTGTTATGAGTTTGGGATCCAAGTTTCAGTATTCATTAAAAGATTATACAAGTTTCGATTATTGAACTATTTTCATATGATTTTCTAACAATATAAATCTAGATTAGTTCAATCCATATGGCAGTGCATGCGATAGAAAATCTCAAAGAAATAAAGATGTTTCCTAATTACATCTGAGACCTAAACTTCCGTTCTTAAATATTCCTTGGTTTATCATTCATATTCTCACATTTAAAATTTCCAACGAATAAAATAAAGATTATAATCTCACAAACTAAATGAACAAAGTAAAATAATTAAGAACATAATAACGCTTACCTTACTAAGTAAATCCGACAATGATATTGTTGATAGGAATGAAGATCAATTTCACGAAGAAACCAACAAATCCCATCACCACGAATCCGATCGCCGTACGAAACGCCACCTTTGTAAATTCTACACAAAAAACAGCAAGAAAAACAATAAAACGGCAGATCGTTTTTATCAAAATCCACAGCAAATGCAAATCAAGATAAAACAAACCTTTGCGATCGGGCTTGTGGCATCGCTTAACGAGGCGGACGCTGTCCTTAGCGAATTCTCTAAGAGGATCAAACACATTATCGATTGCGTCCATTTTTTTTTTTTCTGATAGCTTTCTGTTTTCTTTGGTTGTCAGTTGAGAGAAACTTGATAGGGATCTGAGAAAATGGCGATAATATTAAATGCGTTCATTTAACATTTCTATTAAGGAGAGGGAGATTGATATTTTATTCTTAAAATGCGAACTGACCAAAATGCCCCTGATGACGCAATGCGGATGGACAATTCAGTCCTTGCATTATGATCGATGTTGTTTAATTGTTTCGTTTAGTATCCATACGAAGCATATCTGAGCGAGAGTGGTCAAAGTCAAACGTCTCAAGAGCTGCCTTGCTTATTACTCATATTGCAGTTATGCAGATTCAAGGAGATTCTGAATCGACTCTTTTGCCTCCTGGAAAACAAAGCATGAAGTGGAACAAATCCTATCACGAACAACCATCTAATTACTGGTATTCCTCAAAGAATACATATTCATTTCAAGTCCACAAGTACAAATAATCCTCAGGTGTCAAATGCAATAAAAATAATAAGAAAAAAAGTACAAAAACTTAAGGTTAAGACAAACATAGGCAGCCAATTTGCCTCCACCAAATCAACTTCTGATGTAAATTCAAGCGGATGATTTTGTGCAAACACATATATCATCTATATAGCATTTTAGTGGTCTCCTACTGCTCCCATCATGTAGCCTTTCATTGTTGCTTGAAGAAGCCATTGCAACTATTGGTGGAAAGAGGCAAGTTATTTACAAGGAAGATTGCTATCTCTTTGTTCCAGATTGTGCACTGTTTTCTCTCTCAATAGCTCGAGGGACAAACGTGAGGCCGCGAGTGTTGCGGCGGCCAAAGCTGATAGTAGAAGGAGTTGAATCTGAAGTGGTTAATCTAGATACTGCTGAAACAAGGCCATCAATAGATTCACCTTCTACTTCCATTTTGCTTGAAGTCTCTTCTCTCTTTTGAACAGCCTGTTTACGCAGGTGCTTCTGTCTTGCTTTCTTGGATGGGTGAGTCTTCTTAAGGAATTCAAATGTACTTGGGAATTTATGCTTGTCCACCAAATGCTGTTGCCTACTTTTGTAGTTCTTGAATTTCAAACCACAACCTTCCACCAGGCATTCATACTGTCAAACAATAATAAAAGAACATCAAGCGTTTGACAGAGAGTGTTTGAGAAAATGTTCTTATACATTCAGCAAAAAGAAGATGGTTTGCAATTATGTCTAGTCTAAAGCACAAGCTAAGATTCTAAAAGCGGCCAGTTCAATAAACAAACAAGTTAACAAGATGTGCTTGCATAAATTTATCCATCCATTTTGGGTGTAATCCTACTTAGTTTAATTTCCATCTATATAGGGTTGTTGATCAAATCACTAAAAGTAAGTTGCACATGGTATCAGCTAACCACCAAGAAGCAAGGAAAAATGAATCAAAAGCATAGATGACTTACATCAACACAAAATTTCACACAAGCCATATCATGATCACAAAAAACATAAATCATGTACTGAACCATTTAACTAAGTGCTGTACTTACACTATACTAAAATCAAATGAAAAATTAGAGGTTATATAGACCAAAATCATAACTCAAACAAAAAAGATAATTAATAAAAAATACCATGGCATATCCACGTGCAACTTTTGCCTGAAAAAATGAATCATGCGCTTCAGATACATGTATGCTAAGCAAGCGTGATGTTGGGTAAACTCTGGAGCACACTGAACATGATGCAGTATGTCGTGCATTGTAATGGACTTCAAAGTCTTCCAAAGATGTCAAGCGCGCACCACATCCAACAATGGGACAAAAAAGGTCCCTGCCCAAACATTGGTTTTGAAATTAAGCATAATTAGTTGAAAAATAAGAACAAATATATCTGAAAATCAAGAATGAAGCAGGAAGGTATAACTCTGAACTTATTAATTGTCATCACATAATAACAAAAGATAGTTAAACCATCTTTTGTTTCAAACCATCTTTCTTCCAAACAATTGAGAAACACAGAGCAGAAAAACAACCAAAAGTATGTTTCCTACTAGCCATAATAAGTGGTACTTCAAATAATAATCTTTGATATTCTATTCATATAAGGAGAGGTTTATAACATCAATTAAATAATCAATAAATTCTCTTCAAATGGTTTACAATAATGAACATATACTAGGCCTTTTATGCAGCAAGTACATAAACAAGTAGAAGATAAAATCAAAACAGAAACTATCATTGCAACTCCGGCGGAAAATGAGGATTAAAATTCAAAGCCATTGATACCTGTCATCGTCATCCGCCAAATTCTGCAACTGATGCTTTTCATCTTCAGTTAAATCCAATGCAATCTGGAAATGAACTAAGTGATTAAAAAATTTTCAAATTATTCATTTTACATTCTGCAAGTATTCAAAAACAAGAAGCTCAAGATAAACAAGAGACAAAACCTGTTTAGCGATGAGCTCTCTCTCGATGTTGCCATAATCAAAAAAGGAAGAATCAGGATCAAAACGTCGACGAACTGGTGTCCAGTACGGAAACCCTAACGCTCCTTTCGCATCTATATCTACAACCATCGCCATGGCTGCGGTGACAGAAATTTGTAAGTTTTGATTTCAAAATCACAATTCGAATGGAACGTTGAGCTTGAGCCAGTTTCTAGACTTGTGTGGATATACTCAAATAGGTTCGGTCGTTTCAGTGGAGAGTTGGGCCTTCTTTCATTGACCCAACTAACAAGCCCAAGTTGAACCAAGTGGACAACTTAGCCCCCTCAACTTTTTTTGGGCTCTAACCTTGAAGCTTGAACATGTTTGGAGGATCCAAAATGCTTTCCAATTAATAAAAGGAATAACAGTACTTTATACTAAAATTTAATGAATCCTGAAATAAAACTAGTCTGAAGTTTATTTAAAAAATTTTAATTAATAAATTACTTTCAATTAATAAAATTTATTTAAAAATTTTCATGTCAAATTCAAAACCACCTTCATTTTTAAAGAACTTTATCCATGATGAATTTATTTCATAATTAATAGAAATCTATTTTACAATTTAAAATATAGAAAATTATATGGAATTGAGTGAATTGAATAATGAAATAAATGGCATCATGTTACATGCTTATATTAAATTAAGAGTCTTTTTAATTCCTTTATATATTTTTTTTTTTTTTGGACTTCCAATTAATTTATGTTTTGTGCCAAATCTAAATAAAAAAACATAACACATGAGAAGAAGATTTCTCAACTCTTTTACGTTAATTATTAATCTGTTGGTCTTACGACATATTAATTACAGAAATATTGATATTCAAATCAAGTATGAATTTCTTATGTGAACATTTGAATATATAATTGGACTAATAACGGATTTGTTATAGTGTCATTGTCGTTTAGAGCTCACAAGCAAGAGAAGGTTTCAACTTTGAACTTTCAATTTCAAGGCCTAATCCCATCTATAAAATTCCAGAAAAACAAGCAGCAGCTGGCCAGCTACCCGTTCAAGAATTAACCAATAGAACGGCTGCCCCTAATAAAATAGAGAAGATAAAAGGAAGATGATTGATTTGGCTAAATTTTATATGTTGGATGGTCCTACAAGAAAAGAACAACCGCAGCCAAAAATTAATTAAAAAACACTAAATTACAACTTGCAAGAATTAATAAAGTATTTCCTTAAGCAAAGGACTAGTATGCTTAGAAGGTGTTGATGTTGTTGTTGTTGTTCTTCGTATATACATGTAAGAATCAAGGTTCAAAGGACACGAGAGAAGTGGGGTTTTCTGCTACTTTTTGTTCAAGGAAAATGGAGGCAAGGAAAGACTGGTTTATGTTGATATTGATAGTTCTGATGATGATGATGATGAAAAGGGGAGAAGGACAATTAATAGAGAACTTCTATAGCTCAAGTTGTCCAAACGTAGAAGCTATAGTGAAGCAGGTAGTGATCAAGAAGTTCACCGAGGCGTTCCCGACAGTTCCAGCAACTCTTCGTCTATTTTTCCATGACTGTTTCGTTACGGTAAATGATTTACTACTACTTAATTATAATCTAACTAATGTCTGCTATCTTTCTTACTGGTAAAAAGAACTTTGTTAATGCATATTTAATAATAATGAGGCATTACTATACATATATTTATTTAATATATATGCATGATAATTCATAATAAATATATTTACGTGTTTGCCAATAATGATTTATTTTAATTTGTTTATATATATATAATTTGTAATACTTGCTCACACGGGTTATTTTAACTATTTCTTAGAATACCTTTTGAAATTATATTATTATCTATTCTTAATTATATTAGTTGCTTTAACTATGCTAATTGAATTTTCCTATTTTACATTTTAAACCATACCTAAAGCCAAATCATGTAAATGATTACTTCTCTTTTATTTATCTTATTTTGCTCATATTTTAATTTCACAAACCACTCTTGATATTAAAGAACATTAGCTTTTTAATTTCTTTAAAGGGTTGTGATGCCTCAATTTTGATTTCATCACCAAATGGAGATGCAGAAAAAGATGCTCCAGATAACCTTTCTCTTGCAGGAGATGGCTTTGACACTGTAATAAAAGCAAAGCAAGCGGTTGAACAACAATGTCCCAATGTCGTCTCCTGTGCAGATATTCTTGCTATTGCTGCTAGAGATGTCATAGTTCTGGTAAGAAAATATCAAGGGTATCTGAAATAAAGAAAATCTTGAACCAGACCTGGAAGGTCAGGCTTTTGAAAAAAATTTGACAATTTCAAACCGAAGCTTGGTCCATGAACACGCTTACTTTTATTTGAAATACCTATATCAATTCAAATGCATATATTTTCAGGCTGGAGGTCCTTCATTCAACGTCGAATTGGGGCGTCGAGATGGCTTAATTTCTAAATCATCACTTGTGACAGGAAATTTACCTGAACCTAATTTCAACCTTGCTCAACTTAACTCCCTGTTTGCCAAAAACAATCTTACCCAAATTGACATGATTGCACTGTCAGGAGCACATACAGTAGGATTTTCCCATTGCAATCGCTTCTCAGATCGCCTTTATTCATTCTCTCCATCTTCTCAAATTGATCCTTCTCTAGATCCTGACTATGCCAAGCAGTTGATGGAAGCCTGTCCTCAAAATGTAGACCCTACCATAGCGGTAGACATGGACCCAACTACCGCAAGAACTTTTGACAATATGTATTATCAGAATTTGGTTGCCGGTAAGGGCATGTTCACTTCAGATGAGGTGCTTTTCACTGACTCGAAATCTAAATCTACTGTCACTGATTTTGCCGATAATCCTGGAGATTTTATGGTTGCATTTACTGTAGCTATGAGAAAGCTTGGAAGACTTGGAGTTAAGACTGGTAACCAAGGAAGAATAAGAACAGATTGTACAGACCTTAACTCTTAATATATATGTTTGTTTAATGCATATTTGCTTTCAATTATGTAAAAACAATTGAATCTCATTGGTAATGATTTTACTACACGGTGCCACAAATTTGCATGCTGATCCTACGTAATCGTTGTTGTTGTTCATTGGATTCCGGAGGAACTACTTCGTTAGGATTAGAGAATTGCTGCGATAAAGGGAAGAAAAAACACAACATTTCTACCTTCTAAATCATAATTGTTGTTGCTATGTGGTTGAACTTACACCCACGCCCAGGAGGTCGATAATATTATAAATAAAACCTGAATAACAATAAGAAATCCAACGAAGTAGAATCGATTAGATCATTGAAAAGTTTAATCGATCTATTCGCCAGTGATACAACAGCAACGACCAACGCCAGGAGTAGAGGGATTAAAAGCGCAAATAAATACTTCATGATCACTGCATGGATCTGAACACGCTGCCTCGGTCGTGCATGGAGTACCTGGAAGGTAGCAGTTCACTTGTTCTTCTTCTTGTGTAACCAGAAATTGGATGCAGAGAACAATTGAGAAATTTAGGACAGCCACAAACTGAAATTTCTTTGATGCCATTTTTAGTGTTTTCAACGTTCAAAACACGCATAACTACCGTTTTATAGTGAAGATGGCCGTTTAAATTACAGTCTCTCCACAAATGAGAATTTTAAATTTATTAATTCGTCAAATATTTTTATCTAATTATTCATATTTACTAATATCATCATAATAAAGGAAATTGAAACCACTTGTTATTAAAAAAAACATTTTTCCGGTAATAATGTTTTTCATTTATACTGAGAAAACGTCAAATATTATTAATAAATGAGAAACAGATACAGCAACAATATTTGACCCACCTCATTAATTTTATTTATCATTACGTTATGTATATATTGTTATGAGACTATAGCTAGAAATCAGCGGAAAAGGCTTAGGATGGCTTTGTCAAAGCTCCAATTGGTTCCTCTCCTGCTCCAATTAGTACTGTACAGTGTACATTTCCTAAGAATGCACCGTGCACAGTCGAAGGAGATTGTTTAAAGCCCTGCAATGTTCAGACAATTTATTTTACTGTTATTTGCGCTTTTGATCCTTCGTCTAAAGAGAAAGGTCGTTGTTGCTGTCTGTAGGTCTTCTCTCCTAACTAATAAATGAATTTACCAACTCCCAATAAATAGTAATTTTGAAAGTAATAATATTTTTAATGCAATTTCCCTTATTATTTCAGCACATATAATAGTCATTAATTTGTTATTATTACTATGATTATTATTTTTTGTAACCGTTAATTAGCTCAATTGAAGGATACGGGGTGAAATATATATATAGGTGATTTAGACCATTCATGAGCTGATTACAGGAAACATAACTGATAAGAATTACCATACAAATATGATGGTACGTTCTGATGATAAAGAAAAAAAGAGGCTACTTGTTTAAACTGTAACAAACATGACGAATCTGGCCTTCAGTGCCGGTCTTCACCATTGTCCTGGAATCCACAAAGCCCTGGTAAAAGGCATTCTGATTGTTGGCAAACAAATTCACAATGGCCTCTGAAACTGGATTAGAGACCAGAACAGCATCAGAGATAAACGCTCCTCTACGTTGGCTTAAGGACTGATAATAAACATTATCTAACCTTTGGGTCCAAGCTAAAAGCTTTTTCAAGCCTCGTGTTATTCTTGGGACAGATCGCCATTAATTTCTTGGCGTTGTGTGGATCCAGAGAAGGGTCTAAAGAAACTGTTGAGTTGAAGAAGTAAAGACGACGGTTAATTAATCCACAATGGAATTTTCCCACAGACTGTGCAACCATATCTTGGAGATTTAAGTTTTTGGTGGCAAACAGAGCCACCAATTGAAACAAATTAAAGTCTGGTCCGGGAATATTTCCATGCACTCTCGCCTTTTCAGAGATTAAACCATCCCGGCGCCCCAGTTCAACGTTAAGACTGGGGCCTCCAACCTACAGGAATTAAAGTTTATTAATTCATCAGCATCATCTAGACAAGAGTCAAATTCTATTTCATAGAGGGAAAACTGATAATTTAAAAGTTAAAGAAGCTATTATAAAAATTTTGCTAAACTGAACTTACCATCACAATGGCATCTCTCTCAGCCATGCATGGCCAGTATATTAGCACAAGACACAACTTTAGGACAGGCTTCTTCCACTCTTTGCTTTGCAACCTCTATTACATGGAATCCTTCCAGAGATTGGTTTTCAATTGCTTCTTTCTCTGTGTATGGGTTGGTGATGAATCTACCAGAACGGAAGCATCAGAGCCCTGCATTTAACCAGAGTTGCATTTAACATGAGTTTTCAAAAAGCTTTTAGCATGGATCCTATAACCCCAAAAAAATTAGATAATCTTTATTATTGGTCTCAGAGGTAAATGCCATCTACCTTGGCTCAAGAACCGAAAATGCAGATTATCTAATTTTTTGGGTGATAGGATCATGCTAAAAACTTTTTGAAGGCTCGTGTTATGGGATACATTGAATCCAGATAAGGGTTCAAAGAAAAATGTCGAGCTACAAATCACAGCCCTGCAGTTAATTAAAATTTCACATATAGAATAGCCATAACTAAGATTTAAATACAGAAGTTTCACATATAGGATGAACTACCTCAACAAATTAAGCAGTCATATAAGCGAAGAATTGATGCACGTGACTTCAATCTTTAAACTGTGGCTGCAGCAATTTCATGAGCTTCTGGGTAGCTCTTGTCATATAAACAAGCAGTCAAATTAAAACTCCTTGCAAAATCAGTAGAAGAAAACACTTCATGTCTCTTTTTCTTACAGCTCAAGAGAGGTTCACTGTATGTGCACTTTATAGAGAAAAAAGAGTTGCTATGAAAAAATTAAAGAAAGGATATACCCAATTTAGGCTAAAAGTTGATATACCCAACTCGGTGAAAATTGAGAATCGTACAAAATAAGAAATTCTATTGGGATCATTTGAGATTTTAGCATCTGAATTTTTGTTTTTTTCTTTTTTTTTCTGTGTAAATACTTCAAAGGAACACACATATAAATACACACAAATTGAAAAAAATAGAAGACCAGAAATAGAGAAGAGAGAAAGAGAATATAGCTTATGGAGAACATTAACTGGCTATGGGCTGATGCCTAATGCTAAGCTAAGGCCTACAAGTCAGTGCTTGATAGCTTAATACATACCTTTTGGTTAAGGCTTAAAATGGCAATTCTGAAGAGAGAATATTTTTTTTTTCTTAGTTTGCAACTTGCAAGGATTCTAAAATATTTGTTACTTTATTTAAATAATTTTATTTTTAAGTATGTTTTTCATAAGTATAATTTTTTAATGTGAATAATGAATTTATTTAATTACTTAAAACAATAATAAATTTTATGCATTGAATTAATTATTTGGACATTCTTTTCCATTTTTATTTCATCATCCTTTCTATTTCCAATGTAAACAAACATGTCCTAACAAATGGTAAAATCATATTAAAGTAATTACCGCCATAAACTTAAGAGCTCAAAAAATTATTAGAACACCAAATACCAATCAATGGCAGCAAACTGGTATTGATTATCTATAAATAAAAAAGAGAAATATCATTAATCGACTGCGCAATAGGAGATGAAAATATACAACACTTGAACATTTCAAATCATAATCTCTGTCACTGAATTGTTGCATTGTACCCAGTTTAAAAATGTTATAAATGAAAAAAAAAAAAAAAAGGACAGATAAAAAGAAAAAATCTCGAAGACTGAGAGTTCCTCTGCAATATGCTCAACTCTGTTGTCCTGCGAATAATTTCTTCCAAAAAACACAGGAAATTCTCAAAACCTTGGCTGGAGTATACAAACATTATCATAGAATGGAAAAGTACTCTAGTTATGAGAGCTTAGTTTATTTCTGTTCTCGAAATGATCCGCGAGACTTATCATAGAGGTTTGTATAGACAATCTTAGTCCTATGCACAAGAATCATGCTTAAGATAACTGCAATAATGCAAAATCCTGACATGATCATGGAAGTAAGGAAGAAGCAAATGGCACCTTCACACTTCAGTGGTTCATCCAGAACCAGGCCTGATATGAGTGATCCAGCATTCAAGACAGGGTGATGCCGCTCATGTGCCTGCCTTTCAGCTTCTTGGTCATAAATGTGACTGGCAATTAGACCAGAGAAGACAAGAGAACCTGCAGGATTTGCTAGAGTGAGGAAGTTATACAGAGCTCCGAACTTTTTCAAACCAAACAACTCAGATGCAGCAGCTGGTACAATTGCCCAATGAGCCCCGTATCCGAGACCAATGAGTAAAGTACCAACGTATATTGCACCAGGCCAGCCAAAAGCAAAGAATATATGTCCGATGGCCATAATAAATTGAGCAACAGCCATTGCCACTGGCCTTGGATATGCATAGTCACTGAATAACATCAAATATATAAGTGAGAAGAATACCCTGATGTGGAAATTCAAATTGAAACACATTCAGCATCCAGAAGAAAACGAAATGCCTTCTTACCTCACAATAATCTCAGAGAAGTACCCTCCACCAACACGGCCAAGAAAGTTCCAAATGCTGATCATGGACACAAATATATGTGCATTATCATATCCTAGAGACTGGCTCATTTGGCCCAGGTTATCAATCACAGTCAAACCAGATCCAGAACCCAATAAAAGGGATACAAAAATAAGCCAAAAGTCTGCCTTGATTAATGCCTGCATCAAGGTGAAATCCTCACCTCTACGCGGACCTCTTCGCCTTTTGACCCTCACTGCTCCTTCTGCAGCTGCTTGGAATAACTTTGCCTGCAACTGTGCAATTCGTTTATGCCTCTCCGATGCTGGAAGCAAGTCTACTTCCCTCGGCTTCTCATCTTCCAACTCACTGAATATTACCTCAGGGGTTTCTGTTCCAGATTTTCCAGCCTCTTGTTTCTGTGGCTCAGGTAAAAGAGTCTCTTCTACTGGATCGCTTGGTTCTTGGTCACAGCTCAATGAAATAGGAATCACAATAGGAAGCAAAAGGAGAACAAATAAAACCGCTGTAAAAATTTTTACAACAGTGTTGCTCACATCAACTAGATCTTCAAGAAGCATGACCCCCATCAAATAAGCAGCCAGTAGAAGGCATATGCTATATACAAATGTAAAACTAGTGCCATCAGATGGTCTAACTTGTCTGTGACCTCCAACAGGTCTTACAATGAACATTAGAGCAATGACTACCATTGCTGGCCCTACTGCCACCATGAATATGAGAGATGCATGATTAGGAGAATGGATCATTGTATATATTTGAGTCAAAATTGCACCACTTAAGCCAGCAAAGCCTTTGAGTATTCCCACCACAGGACCCCGGCTTTTGGGAAAGTTTTGTACACAAGAAACCAGAGCAGCTGTATTGAAGTAGGTTTCACCATTGTTTCCAATAAATATAAGAGCACACATCTGCATATCAGAAATATGTTAACATTTATTTTGATAAGATATGAGATTGAGAAGTTCTATAAAATCTCTTCGGCAAAGTGAGAATGTGAAGAAGGACAAGGGAAATTATCCATGAAAAAATAAGTTCCAACAGTAGACAGGAACCTCAGGAAAAGGAAGTGATTATGGAAGCCACTGTTGCATCAATCCTAGATGCATTGTTTAAAGGTTATCTTTCCATCTTAAAACTATCTACAATATTGAAAGTATAGTGGAAATAAAGCAGCACATCTTCTCAATGCCCATCACCACTCAAGATGATATGATCAATTTCAATGATATTTAAAACCCCCATATCATAACAAATATGACCAACAATGAAATTTTTCTTTACAAATAAGATGACATGCTCTTTTTTGCTTCTATGTATTTGGCAAGTAGGTTTTTTTATTTTTTATTTCTTTTGGTGACACCACTCAGAAGCTAAAAGAGTTTAGATATCAAAATATACAGAAAAGTACATTATGCAATATATTAAAGGTTCACATGCACTGTAAACAAGCAAGAAGTTTCAATTTTTTTTTTTTTTTTATCATATAAACAAAGAAAAATGTTCAAAACATGTGGAACCTGACTCAACGTAGTTGCTTACATTTAGAACATGTGGAGTATGACTCAACTTGATGCCCCCCACCCAACCAAAAAAAAAAGATCATAAGATATTTTAAGAAAAAAGTTGCTGTCAATTTTAAAATGGGACACATAGTGATAAAACATGAATAGCAGGGATAATTTGCTGTCTAAAGTTCAATCCATACTGCTAAATAGAGACAGTAATCACTCTCTAATGCGATAACAACTATTGTTGAAGAATGCAAGAACTGTTCCAATTCAACAGTTCAAGAAATTTATGCAAGTCAAACGCAACTCCGATTCAAGTGCTTCTTTTGTTTCTCTTTCATTTTTTCTTAAATAATTCAGAGGTCACAAAAAGAGGATGTAATTTGGTGGTGCAAATAAATGGCCACATGACAGTTGGATAAAGAAAACAAAATATGATCCAATCAATAATTTCTCCCAGATCAATAAAAAACACATTAAAAAATTCCAGAATTCATGAATATGCTTAGAAGCATTGCTTATTTTCTGCCCTCGACATTAATGTGTATATTCATGAATGCACACAGTAATGAGATGCTACAGGAAAGAAAACTAAATTGTCAGTAAAAACATACCGTGAAACTCATCTTTCCCTCTTCAAGAAGAATAGCAATAACAAAACAAACTTCCAAATTTCATTAAAATCAACATAGATCTTACGCATGAACAAGAAACAATACAAAAGAACAAAGGGATAGGAAAGATAACACTTTTATATCAAAAAATTTAGTTCACACAACTTAAAGCAATGCAATTAAAGAAAATAAGAAAATAAAGGACTTGAATCTCCTTCTACAAACTCATTCACAATGATCATAGAATTTCCAAACAAAAGCAGACACTGAGACAAAGCATAAAATTCCAATGGAAATTTTTTATTAAATGAAATCCAATTAAGTCTATTGAACTCTTACAACTCAAATTGTTGCAAAAAAGAAATAAAAAACAACGAAAATTTCAAATACAGGGTATTCATTTTCAGCAAAGAAAAGCATAAACGAAGTCACTGAATTAAACAATTGGACAGACCAAGTGATGAATTCAAATCTTATAATACAAAATACCAAAAGGAAAATTAATTTGTAAGTACTTACAGCCCACAAAGGCAAAACTGGAGCTCTACCAGTGACAACAAGCCAAACCCAACCATATCCAACAAGATTTTGCAAGGCACCAACTAGCAAAGCACCCCACAAAGGCAAAATTTCAGACAAGCTTCCCGCTAAAAACCCAACACTATCTCCAAGATCCTTAGCCACACCCAAACTCGCAAGCTGCCTTTGATTATAGTTCAAAGAGCTCTTTATAACCGGTGATATACTCCCAAACAAATACCCAATACCTGCACAGGATTGTATCCACATTGCAGCCACAAAAACCAACCATCTATTGTTAATAAACGCAGAAAATCTCTCCAGCAACGTACCCATCTTCACAAAGTCAACAAGAAAATCTTTATTTGATTGAATTGAATCCTTTCTTTCTTTGAAATGGAAAATGAACAAAATTGAGAAATGGGTAGTGTTTTAAAAGAGGCTTGATAAGCTTTTTATTAATAAAGGAAGGAACTTTAGAGTTTTATATACAAAACAACAAAAACGATTACTGAACAAGTTGATACAAGAGATATGCTGTTTTTAGTCGCCGATCGTTGGGAGGTGGGTTTTCTGCTATTATATTGTTATCCCTTTTGTATACATTGCTATTATATTGTTATCCCTTTTGTACACAAAGACACATTGGTATTGGACGTATTTGCGGAAATGCCACTCGCGGTATTGCACATACACAGATACTAGGACTCCATTTACAGAGGTTAGAGAGAGTTGAAGCACTACTATACTCAGTTTTAGTTTTAACTTGAAAGGAAAAATTGGAAAAAAGTCATCTTTTTGTTTTTCGCTTTAACAGGTTTGACTGTTTCTTGTCCCCGATCAGTTTTTTTTTTTTTTTTTTACGATTACCAGCTAGATTCCGGTAAGATATTTTGATTGGGATTGGTAAATGAGTGGGCTCCGTCAGATCATTGATCATCGAAAAATGGTCTATCACGCGCCCATTCGTGTGAGACTTGTTTTTCATGACACACTTGTGTGTTGGCGTGTGAATCATGATTTTCACAGCCTACGAGTTGAACACTTGAACTAAAAAAACAGTAAAACCTACCAGAACAGATTATTACCCAACATATGTATTTTATTTTCTTGTATGTTTACGTGGAATTCATTTTTTATAATTTTACAATAACACTAAAATTTCAGTCCAAATTTTATTATATTATGAAGAGTAAATATGTTTGAATTCCTGAAATTGTATCTTAATCATACTTTTGTCCTCTTATTTCAAAAAAAATTACTCTAACGTGACATTCACTTAAATTAATTATCGAGTCTTATAGAGTTTCGTTTAAGGATAAATATTTTACGTCAACTAAAATTTTTAAAAATTTATTCGCACCTAATGATCTCATAGTGGTTTGATCAATTGTTAATCTCTTAGGGATGTTATAATAGTCTTTTTAAATAGAGGGATGAAATTATTAATTGAAATATAATTTAGATCTCATTGTGAAAAATGCCAATAATAGTGAATTTTTTTTTTTTTTAAAATGCGTATCAAATAATAGTGAGATAAAAAATTACAATGACTATTCTCTTAAATGTGCATTTTCATTTCATTTATAATACAATAAAATTTTTAATTGATTTTCTTTTCACCAATATTAAATATTTGTCCAATAATTAAAATTAAAAATAATATTTATCAAATACATCTCACATTTTATTCATAGTATGATACAACAATGAATATTTGAATCAGTATATATTAATACTAGAATTAATTAAAGCAAATTTCCTAAACATTTGATAAGTAAATACAAATTTTACAATTTTAATTTACAGCTGTGTTTGGTAACAGCTTTTGAATAGTTTTTAAAATTTTAACCAGTCAAAACGCTAAATGCTATTTAAAAAATTATTCTATAATATAAAAAGTTGTATTAATTTTTAAAAAGATTAGGGTAGCACTTTATTTTGTAAAAAACTAACTCATAAAACGTTTAGAGTTTGCTCGGTAAAATTAATTGTTTTGATAGTCGTTAGTTATTTTAGCGGCATTTAGCTGTTAACTGTTTGAGTAGCGTTTCATGAAACATTGCATGAGTTAACTTTTCACAAAAAAATTACCCTAACCTCTAAAAGCTAGTCCAAATTTTATATTACCCTACATATTTCCTATTATTTCCCTCACATCAAAATAATTTAGTTTATAATTTTTTTTTTCTATCTCTGTACGTTTCTCTTCTTCACTAACTCTTTTCTCTCCAACATCCTCAATTGTGATTCAATATATATTTATTGGTTTTCCCATTAAAGTGGAGAATGCGAAATCTTAATCCTTGACTTAAAAATTTTTAATCTGTTATTGTTATTTTCTTTTTTTATTGCATTATTATTATTCTGGATTTCATTGGTACACGTTTTCTGCGTTTACATTACTTTCGAAAAAGTAGCGTGTGAAGCATTGATTGAATTTTTGAGTTATTAATTAAATTCTTTCAAGAGTTTACATAATTAGAACGTGTTAAATTTATTTTAAAAATGATTTTAATTCTGTATTATGTTTATATTTTAATGTAATGTTTCATAATAATATTAAATAAATTCATAATCAGTATTATTCAAAATATAAATTCTTTAAAAATTATTTTCAATTTCAAATTTCTTATCATGCAAAATATTAATACAAATTTGATAGCCTCAACCTGAATTTCCAACTCTACGAACTCAATTCCATTTCATATACATTAATTCCCGTTTTGTCGAAAAACGACACGAGACTGAAAATTGTATAATCCTATTAACCATAACCTCAAACGCAATGCCGAATAGTTATGACAATCATGTATTTTGCCAGTGTAATAGTACTTTTTCTACATGCATATGGACAATTACACGTAATCACGTACATATCTAATCTTTGGATGAGAAGTTCAGAACTATTACGAAATGTCCTTTCCAACAGCAAGCAGTCAGATTTATCACTAGACGATAACTTACATTTTGTACATATCGTCCATCTATATCTCTTCTTATCCAAAAAATGATATTTATATGGTAATAATAACAGAGTTGATTTCGAGATTTAATTTGATTGTGACACGTATCGTTTCATGCAAGTTGGAATATATCACATTATCTCCGTTCCTTGCAGATTAGGACTGGTAGAGTTTTACGCATATAATATGTTTGTCCTACTTTCGCACTAATACGGTAATTTCATATTATTATGCTTAATTATTTGTTACTATTAATTATTTAATTTAAATTTTACCCTTGTCGAGATGTTTTTATCGATCTTTCTCTTCCTGTAATTACAAAGGAGTAAATAATAGTAATTTAGTTAATTATTTTTGTTTTTTTCCTAGAATTAATGTGGTTTGACCATTTTGTCCATTCTTTTTTTCAGCAACAACGTGAGATAGAATCCAAAGAAGCAAGACCGTCGGTACAAAAACATCATCTATCAAGTTTATTTTACAGTATCTACCCTTTTATCATTTTATCAAACGTGATTGCAATTATTCATCGATTTTGGAAATTTATTATTATTGTTTTAATTAATATATATGTCACATTCACGTGAATAAAAAATATGGGTGACGAAGACACTACAAAAAAAAAACGTTAAAATTTTTTTTATTCATCTAAATGATAAATGGATGTTGTCTGAAAAGAAACAGTGAAGCAACAATATTATTTGCCTACCTTGTCCCCACTACGAAAGCAACCCATCAATTCTTTAATTCCGTGTGAGAAAATCTGTTTGCCACTACGTAGTTTTATATTGTTAGAACTTAGGATTAGTAAAATTGAAAACTTATTTTCTAGTTTTCCACAATTGAACACACTCTTAGCTTCAAATTTTCAAATTAAAAAATATTAATGAGGTCAGTTGAGCAGAAGTATATTAGATATTTATATGTTCAATAGCACGTCAAATGTCGATATGTCCGAGTGGTTAAGGAGACAGACTTGAAATCTGTTGGGCTTCGCCCGCGCAGGTTCGAACCCTGCTGTCGACGTTTTTGTATTTTTCCCATTACTGAGCTTAAGACTGTTCAACGTTTGAACCTGGCTATTTTTCTTCGGTTGATTTTTCACTCTCGTAAAAGTTCATGGACTTTAGTCCAAAATCGAGTTATACAAATTCACTAGTGGAAATATTATTGAATAAAAGCTCTTTAGTAGTGTTGGCAGCTAGACAATAAAAGACATACCTTAAAAAAAAAAAAAAAAGGATCAGTATCTGAGTATCTCCATCTCATTAAGCAAGTAGATGGTTGCTTTCCTCTGTTTTTGCATAATAAATTAGGAGTCAGATTTAGGTAAGGTAAGATCCTCATCATCCAATCTTCTTCCTGTTTTTGTTCTACCAATAGAGCATTTACCAGGAAGCTTCCTTTCTGTTGTAATGACATGTGATTCGGATCCCAATGTGAATCAGAATGCCTTCATCGTCTAACCTTCGCTTTTTCCTTGTCACGATCTTTGTCCCTTTTCTTTAACCAACACTCGCCGTTTATAATCCAATTCAGACTTCGAGAGTGAAACCACAATCGATAAACAGAGCAGATCGAGAAGAGAAAAGAGATACGATGTCGGATTGGGGACCCGTGTTTGTTGCAGTTGTGCTATTTATACTATTAACACCTGGTTTGCTGATTCAGATACCGGGTCGACACCGGTTCATTGAGTTTGGCAATTTTCAAACGAGTGGAGTTTCTATACTGGTTCATTCCATCCTATATTTTGCTCTTATCTGCATCTTTTTGTTAGCTGTTGGAGTTCATATGTATATGGGGTAATAGTTATTATAGTTATCTTTAATTCGAACTTTGATTTTGTGTATCTGTGTGGTATTTCTTGTGTGGCAAAAATGGAGGCTTTGGCTTTTACTGTAACATGCTCTTGCAGAATCAAAATGAAGGTCTTTTGGACTATGGAACTCCATGATTTTTTCTAGTTTTATCATTTATGTACTGAATTAATTAATTTTATGGTTTTCGCTTTTCAATTTGTGATTGTAATTGACAAAATCAAAGGTTATTTAGATTTTTGACTGGTTTGGCCTACAGGGTAGAGTGATTCTTGATAGCATATACTGCAAATGTAGTCTCCAATTCTCTATTGCATTTGTTGAGTTTATTACTTAATAGTTTTTTGAATGGAATGTTTAGCTTATTGCAAAGTAAATTAGATCATGCAATTCAGAGTCAACTGTTCTTCTGATTACAATTGAGGGTTTTTTTTTTTAAGCATTGGAGAGGGGATTCGAGCCTGATCGTCAGGTGTATTTATCACTAGACTAATTTTTTGTGTGCATTCCTGAGCAACGCTCAATCAAAGAAAATCTGCAGGAGATAAAAGAAAGAAAGAAAGAAAGAAGGAAAGAAAGAAAGCTTCAACCTTCATAAGGAAACTTAGTGTAATTCCCTAACTTCTGATTAAAACACAAGAACAAATAAAAGCTAGCTTGAGCAGAAATTAATTGAAGAGAATGTTAATTACTGCTCTAACAAATTAATTAGCTAGATATAAAGATGGACATGGAGAATAACAAAAAACAAAATAAGAAGCAAACCGTAAATCACTGTGTGAACAAATATGGAGGCAATACTAGTCTTCATGCTCAAGAAATCAAGAGGCCTCTCCTTCCCTGGAATTTGAATCACCCATCCTGGTGATAAAAAAGCAAACAGCGCCGTCGCTATGAGCGGAGCAGCCCAATCATTCATTCTCGAGAGTTTCACTTCTTGATCTTGAAATTATTATTGTCAACTTGTATAATAAGAAGAAGAAGAACAAACAAAGGACAAAAAAAAAAGAATAAAAGAGAAATTCAATTCCTGATGTATTTAAAGGGAATAGGATTCGGGTAATGCTATAAAGCGTCAAAGATATATTCTTATCAACCACTTACTTTAAATATACCTCTTTAGAGCTGCTTTGTGCCGGATAAGGAAGAAGAGGATCACTTTTTTTTACTATAGAAGCCATGATTGGCAAGGATCATAAAAGCAGAGGATTGATTTGTGGAAGGCACTGTCACTCTTCATTATTATTGATTTTTGGTAGTTTAATATCAATTTTTTAATTCTATTATTGCCATAAACTCTTTTAAAAAAGGTCCACTGGTCAACAATGGATTGAGTTATAATATGCAAAAGCCAATTTAATTGTTTTTTTTTTCTTAAAAAAAATTATGAGAGTGAAATTGTTATATAATAATATTATCAAGTGCATAATAAGAATAATCAATTTTTTTTTTTCAATTCAGACATTAGTTGAGTTAATATTAATGCAAATAATTAATAATATCATTAATATTATTTTAAAATAATAAAAATTTTCAGTTTCTTTTTTAATTTAATAATATTAAATATTCTTAATTTTTCTGTAATTAAATAAATAATTAAAAATATTATTAAATAATAAAAATTTTCAATTTTTTCATAATTTACTAATATTAAATGTTCTTTGAATTTTTTTAATAATTTATATTATAATTAATGTTATTTTAAATAATAAATTTTTTATTTTTTCTATTGATTAATAAAATAATATTATTTTCGTCTCATTTTATTTATATAATTTCACAACATATGCATGTTAAGAATTTGATCAACAAAAAATGCACCGACCTTACAATAGCCTAGGGCAAAAAAGACCCGCTGTCCTTATTTTTTTTATTCATTTATTTTATTTTCAGTTAGACTTTCTTGTGCTTAATGACCGCCAATTCCAGTTTCCATATCCAAGTCAAAGTGTCATTCTCACCTGCAAGATCCCTTCACTCCTTTCCTTTTCACCATAGCCTCATCTTTAAGCTATCTAACCATTCTTTCTGTAGCTAACTTACTTGAACAATTACACAAACGAGCATCTTTTCTTTCGATTTGGATCTACAATGGCCGATTGGGGGCCTGTATTAATAGGAGTGGTGCTGTTCGTGCTTTTAACGCCGGGCCTTCTTTTTCAGATACCGGGAAACAGCCGGCAACTGGAATTTGGAAGTATGAAGACTAACGGCAAGGCAATAGCTATTCACACTCTTATATTTTTCGCTCTCTATGCTATTCTGATCTTGGCCGTTCGTGTTCACATCTATACTGGATGAATCTGGTAAGTTCTTGATCGCCTTTGGTTTTCCATTGGATAATCAATCAAGATTCAAGATCTGTGTTGTCCTGTGCTTTTCTTTTTTTAGTTTTGGCTAGAAATTAAAGAGATGGGCTTTTGTAGTAATCGATTATGTTGTTGTTGGCTGCTTATTTGATCAGTAAAAGAAGCAATTAATACACATTTGGGAAAGCAGATCGGTTTAATTTTTATTTGACAGGTTGCTTTTGGATTATGTTTGTGTGGCGGTGATGGTGGCGTGGTGGCCGCCGACGTGTGACCCACCCATTTTTTTGTTGGGGCCCCACTACCAAGAGAAATTTTGGCTTTACATGTAATTCATGAACTTAAATTTTAAATCTTAACCATACATTCCTTTTCAATTTTTTAAATTTTCAATTTATTAAAAAACATTAATCCATTGCCAATTTTCACCAAAAGACTGGCTGATGGTTCAGACTTCATACTGTGTACTACTCTTATGAGTTATGGTTTCTATCTGGGAACGTTTTTAATTTCTAAACCTGCAGAATGATTGTACTGCCATGTAAATAGATAAAAATAGTGTTTAAGCTTACCATGTTAATCAACTAAACTAAAAATACACTGAAAAAGAAGAACTTTCCTCTTAGAATAAGAGCATATTTCTGTTAGCTTTTGGTAGCCACCATTCAGATTATCAGATATCTATGTGTTTTAGGACAACTAACCCATGTATGTTTGAAAAAAAGGCAAGAAAATAAATTTAGAAGGCAATACAAAAAGAAAGGAAAGGAAAAAGGAACCTTAGTGTGTGAAATCAATTGACATGTATATGAATACCAATAGCAACAATCAAAATAGTAATAATGCAAAAATAAATTACAGCGTGAATGAGAATAGCAATTCCACTTGTATTCATGTTGCCAAACTCAATCACCCTTGTCCTTGCTGGTAGCTGGAATAATAGACCTGGTGATAGCAGAATAAACAAACCAACTGCTATAATAACTGGTCCCCAGTCAGCACCCATCTTTCTCTTTCTCTTTCTCTTTCTCTTTCTCTTTCTAACAGGCAAAAACACAAAAACTTGGTGGATGTATGAACTCTCTTTAAGAATAGGTGATAGAAGGTGATGATGTTGCAATGAAATATGTAGAAGAGCTCTTAAAACTAATGGGTTTCATTTTCTTGGTGATTAAGGAGATGGGGATGCGAAACTTAGTGAAAAAGAAGAGGGTAGGTTTGAAAGAGAGGAAAGGTATGTGTTTGTAGTGGGTTTCCTTTATGGGGAATGGAACGAAAGAGGCAAGCAACTTTTATTCACTAACTTCTAATAATTCTTCACTTGAAGGCTTCTTTTAGCTGGCTTTAGAGATTGATGGAAGCTTTCATTAAAGAAAATCATAAACAAAAGAAATAAAAAGGGCCTGCCTATCTGTGGATGTGTAAAGCTCCTATTGACTCTTAGTTGTAAATACAAATAAATAATAGGAACGATGACAATGCAGGCTTTGGGGTTGGGCAGTGGATTGGCATGTCCATATTCGAAATTAAGTTATACGTGTTTAAAAATTAAAATTACATTTGATAATAAAATAGGAGCATTAGTTATATGAATTTGGTAAGAATAATATGAATTTATTCTAAAAAACAAATTATATGAATTAAAAATATATATTAAAAGAAGATATAAAAGTTCAAATTAGAATCTTCTTTCATTACGCTATATAAATTAAATGAGAGTTATCTATAAGAATTCTACATCAAATAAGAGTTATTTACAGAAGTTATAAATTATTTAGCACTTTTCATTTATTATTTTACACTTAGTGAAGTTTGTTTATGTTTTATAATTTATTCATCCCTTTCACTAATTGTATTAATTTGATCAAACTGTATACTTTTTGATATTATCTAATGTGGGAATTTTTTTTCCTTTTGAATGATATTATTGGACTTTCTTATGCTATTAGTTATTTTATTAAAAAAATTAATATTGTAAAAATAATATATATATATATATATATATTTAAGGCCAAAATTACCTATTACCTCGAATGGGCAATATCCTTGTACTTTTAAGCTTATTGGGCCAACATCGAGATAGAGGCCCAACAAGGATCCAATAGACAGAGAGAGATATGTTGATTTCGTCCGAATGTCCCTCGATAAGTCTAGGCCTTGCTCCTTCCCGATTCCCAACTGAGTTTGCTTCGGTTTTATCTGTATCATTGGTTTGATTAGAAAATCCTTTCGTTCATCCAAATAAAACGAAAGTGTTTTTTCTTTTATTTTCTTTCCTATATTACTTTGCAAACAGAATTAATTAATAAAATATTTTTCTTTTACCTTCTCCTCTGAAAACCCTTTCACGTTCTTCTCTTTTGCAGTCATGCGTTGCACAGTGCTAACCTTCCCGTATAGCAGAAGTCAAGTTCAAATTTTCCTTGTTTATATATATGGGCTCTCTTTAATCTAAAATGAAGAGTGAGATGTGGGCTCAGCCCATATCTCTAAACCCAACCAATTGGGTTTATTATTTTTTTCTGTACATTTTTTAAGCCCATTCTCACTTGCCTAATTCAATTCCCATGTGGCAAGCAACATATGCCAGGGAGATTACTTTCTGAAGAAATTCTAATTCAAGAAATGGATATTCCTCCATCCAAAATTCCAAATTAAACATCATTAGCAGTGATATTTAGAGCATAATCCTTTGAGGGCTGTAAGAGATGAAGTAGAGCAGAAATAGTGCTATCTGCTAATTAAAAATATGTAAAATCAATTTAATTTGTAAAACTGAATACTGAGTCAGGATTAATTAAATAAATTAAGGAAAAATTAATATTTCTCACCTTTTACAAGTTAAGTAATATTACAGAAGGCATTAATCAAAACACACTTAACTAGCTGGCTAGTTCCTATAAAAATTGCAAAAAAAAAAAAATTATTCGTGGATGCTGGAAGGATAGAATTAAGGATAAATTTAGCTGAGCTGCATTAATGATTTTGATAATTAATTTACTTCATATTTGATTCGTTCCGAGTTGCTTCTTTCAAGCTTGAAACGTTCTTGAACAGAAGAAATATAGGTAGCAGCTTTGATGTCTACACTTTCATCTCCGGCAACCCCATATAGCTTATCAAACTGGGATAAGTATTTATCGCGGTTGCTGTCAGCTGTTGGGACGATAAAGGAGACCTTCTGCTTCGGTGGGGCAATAATATAGTCCTGATGGACGACAAAACCCACTGAAGCAGCTGAAGGAGAAGACTGGCTAGGTTTTACCTTGCTACTATACTGTACATTTGAAGTAGCCTTGGAAGATCTGTAGAATGGAATCAACTTGCCCTTCATGAACCCTCTGCGCTTGCGATTCGACTCCATTATATTTTTGCTAACCTGATGAAGCTTTGAAGAGTTCAGAAATGGTGATTGCTTAAGTGAAGAGAAGGGTCTATATATAAGAATTTTTATGGGTTTACTTTAGTTTCTGGTAACTTGTTTGTTACAGATAGACATGAAAGTTCTGGATTCCAATGGTGAGGTCGTGGTCCCTGAAATTGGCAAATATCTTCCTTATTGTTTTAAATCTTGGGTTAGATATAGATTCTGATGTATGCTTATATTATTAATTAATTAAACAGTTAATCCTACTTTTTAAGATATGGAAACAGAAAAGAAATTCTTTAATTCTTTATTTAATGTGTGTATTTATTTAATTATTAATGTTAAGAAACTTACGTAATACCTATTCTATCTTTGTTGAAGGGAATTTTTTTTCTCCAGGAAACGAAACTCCACTTACCAGTTAGGCAGCACAAGCATAATTAATTTTTTCCCCGTCATCATAAAATATTTTAGGCTTCAAATTTGATATTTTGCAGTAAGAATTCCAGTCGTTTATTTTTTTTTTCAGGACGACGGATCTATTGGGTAAATTTAATTGTTCTGCTAACTGTTAATTGTTTTATTAGTAATTAGCCGTTAAATATTAATTATTAAGTGGTCGATACAAATAACCGTTTAATAAAGTGATGTTAATATCTTGATTATTTATAATATAATAATTTTCTGAGTTGGAGTATTAAGAAAATCTGTATTCCAAAGTATCAATATTCTCATACCATTAATTAACCTAAAAAGGGTATCTATCTTGAAAATTTTACAAATGATATTCATAAAATCTTTAAAAGAAATCTAATAATTGGATTTAAAAATTTATATTTATTAATCGTTTCTAACATAATTCTCAAGTATCATTTGTAAAGTTAATGGAATCAAACTAATCATAGAATATATATATATATATATATATAGTATTTAAGTTTTCATTTCTCTCACATAAAAGGACTTGGTATCCACTTGATTTGGAAGACACAATTCCAAGATATTTTAGATTTGGACAATAACATATCTTTTCTTTTTCCTTTTTCGTCCAATGTTTTCCATTAAGGATAAGGTGGTAAGAATATAAAATGCATCTTCCACATCCAATTGAATTTCCTTTTTCTTTTTTGAATAAAATGGAAATTCCATTTTCATCAACAAATTATAAAGAAGAACGAACCACCCATCACAGCAAAGAGCAGCCAGAGGCAGTGGCAATAGTGGCAAAAAGAAATAGATTATTACAAGACAATAGAAAGTTAAAAAAGATCCACTTGTAATTAAGTGGCTGTACATAAAACTTATTACTACTCTTAGGGAATATTCCGACAACATGACTGCAAAATACTCTTTTTTTTTTTTTTTTTTTTTTTTTTTTTTTTTTTTTTTAAAATTGATGTTTAAATTTAATT